>KZ308579.1:321849-382837 GCA_000376725.2 Ladona fulva | reverse complement strand
TATATATATATATTTACTCATTTGACAATTTCAAGCTGTATCGGATATCCAAAGGTAGAAATATATCAAAATTTCCTATGTAGGGGTTAAAGAAGTGCAGCCTGTTCTGATATTTTCCCTGCTACAAAGGTAATTTTTAACTAAACTAACCATTGAAGATGAATATCAAGTAATTCTAAGTTGATTGATATTCCAGAGGCTAATTTTGTCCCAGTAAAATTCTGATATCTCAGCAACCGAATAAAACAAATACCAGACTTCCGGATAGCCAAGCCAAGCCCGTTGACTTCGATAAAAGTGGTTCTGGGTTCGATTCCTGATGTGGGCTCACGTGCGAAATGACCTTAGCAATTTTATGATTCATACTATTCATACCGGATTCGCGCGCGTCAGCTGAATACTTAATTAACAGAAATAGTGTATTCCTCATGCAACCAAATTCTAAAATTGTCGAAAAACAGCAAAAATAATAACACTTCATTGGTAGATGGAATGATATTCCATACTTGGTTACACATGTTGATATACAAATAAATGTCTAGGTCGGCTTTTATTGGAGGTATGTGAAAAAGTTTGGATTTTCTGGCCTCACATTATGTATTGGACTTTTAACCGAAGTCAAATATTACTTGGGTGTACACGGTTAACATTTTATATACATTATATCAGGGGCGAATCCAGAATTTTCGTTTGGGGGGCCTGTACTTATATGCCGCGACCAAATATATCCCATTTACATTGTAATGCGATTTAATTAATTCCCATCATAAGAAAGGATTGCCTATAAAGAAATGTTTTATGCGACCAAATATTTATCGATAATACCTGGGAGAATTTGGTTCTGAATAAATACTTGTAGAAACTTTTGGGGGGGGGGTAAGCCTGACAGCCACCACCACCCCTCTGGGTATGCGCCTGTATTACGATATCATAGGACACTATCCGAAGCCAAAAAATCATCAGTAGAAAACATTATCAGCAGAAAATAATCATCAACAGAAAAAAAATTATCAGCAGAAAAAATTATCCATTGAAGAAAATCATCAGCAGAAAAAATTATCCATTGAAGAAAATCATCAGCAGAAAAAATCATCAGCAGAAATAAATCATCATCAGAAAATATTATCAGCAAAATCATCAGAAAAAAATATATCAGCAGAAAAATGTCATCAGCAGAGAAAAATCAAACAAATCAATCAATAACAAAAAATCGTGAGCAGAGCCACTAGTTGGCCGAGGTTTCCCATACTCCCACCTCAGCGTTTTAAACGTGTTGTTGCTGAAAATAAAAAGCATTACTCACAGTACTCACAGCAACGGGGAATGATTTTCATCGATAACTTCTCTGGTAGAAAAATATGACTTGCTCCACCCTAGTTACTATTCCATTTCATGCCGTGATGTTGCATTTTCCCAACTGCGATGGCCCTAACCTTCTGTTTGACTACATTTCCAATTAGATGAGAGACCAGCAAACCGAATGAAATACACAGTTTGATTACATTCGTTTTCCAAAAACGTATGGGTTTAATGCTAAAATTTGGCCTTCTGCAGCAATGGCATTCCAAGCGTTAATTCCCCTTTGAAGTTTATACAGTAAGCCTGGCAGCTATTTTCAAATTGACCGCAGGGGTGCAATCTGTCAAAAATACAAATTTAATGCAGGCCATCTGTTCATAACGCGGCTTCATCAATGAGGCAGAGAAAATTCTTTCACTTTTCTAGAGGAATAGTTTAATTGCAATAAAATCAAAGGGTCCCATTATCATATAAATAAAAATTAGAATTTCATTTTATTATTTCTTTTAAACTAGAATTTTAGGAGAACATGACCTCATTACGGCTCTCTATTGTGTTTAATGCAGCCCCGTTCAATTGAAAGTTGTTCCAAACAATTCAACGTTGACTAATTGTAAGAAAGAACAACTCAAGCCGCCGACCGTCTTATGTAAGATGAAAGTCTCTGAAAGCATAGGAACCCTGGCCTCAAGCCTACGTATGTTTGTAATAATAATATACTAGAAAGCAATGATTACAAACACTATTAGGACCGAAGAATACATACTGAAAAAACAGTTATCCACAACAGACCGGACCTCACCCTTATCGGTAAAAAGAACTAAGAAAACGTGCCTAATTGATATAGCCATCCCCAACGACGCCAATATCTAAAAAAAAAAGAAGAAGAAGAAATTTCCAAATACACCCCATTAGCACAGGAAATAAAGCAGCTCTGAAAACAAGAAACAGTCGCAATAGTGCCAATAGTTGTGTCAGTTACCGGCATTTTAACCAAATATTTTTATGCACACCTGGAAAAACTAAATATTAATAAGAACATCCACTCAAATATTCAAAAGGCAGTCATACTTAAAACAACTTCAATAGTACAAAGGTTCCTAGGAACGCAATAGGGAGGTATTTGACTTGGTAAAGACCCGTCAAAGTACCGACATTAGACCACAAAAAAGAGTGAGAAAAATCAATAATAATAATAATAATAGTGATTTAAAATATTCATTCTAGAGTAGAAAAATAACTATCACAAATGAACATAAATTTTACACAGGAATCAGCTCATAAATCTCAATTTACACAGCATATTTCAACAGCTTTCTTCCGATTGATATTCAAGAAATTGTATGAACAATCAATTACCAATAAATCACTAAATTACACAAATACACACACATCAATGGCAAATGTCGTTCAGTAAAATATATTTTAAAGTTTTAAAATATCATTAATCCCATCTGACTTGCTACACAAACTCTATTCGGATACATAGGTCATTTACTTTTTATTATATGAAATAAACATATATAATAATAATAATGCTTTATTTGTCTGAGAATTATATTCACGGTGCAATCCTCAGAGGATACAATAAATGTACAAAATTACAGTACACAGGATTAAATACCAGAAATATAGTCATTAAATTCATCCAAAGAATGCAGCGCTTTATTAGTTAAAAAAGAAAGTACAGACTTAAACTTTTTCAAATTAAGATTGCGAATATTTATCGGTAGATTGTTAAAAGAATGGAGCCTCTTCACGTGGAAGTGGTTGACAGATTTGCAAAGTCTGCATTGGGGTATGTCTAGGTTATAATAGTACCTAGTATTGTAACCATGCACATTTGATCTAAAGACTGAATCACAAACATGTCCCTTTACACACATTAGATTTACATACGAGGTGTGATAAAAAAAAATACGCGGAATATTTCAATTTCCCGAGGTGTATAATTCCAATTGTCAAAATTTTTTCCGTAATCACCGGACATGGGCCCCCTGTGATTTCTTCCTATTCCCAAAACTGAAAAAAACCTTATTGAAAACTGAAAAGGACGACATTTTGGCAACAATGAAGAGATAACCGATCACAGTTAAACACGTTTAACCTTTTTGACTGCCAACAATAGATTAAGCTTTCAAAATGGCTGGCCTTAACAATGGACGTTAGAGACATGTGTACTAATACACAGAAAAAAAGTTTTAAAAATTGCAGTTATATAGCCTGGGAAATTAGAAATTTCCGCTTTTTTTTATCACACCTCGTATACATACAAGCTATAGATTGTCGTGATATTGAGACTGGAAAAGAAGGGTTTACAAGTTTCACAAGATAGGTATTATTAAGCCAGGTATTATTCTTACAGCTTTTTTAACTGAGAAAATATTTTTATTTGATTAGTTTTAATGCTGGTTCGGGACCTTCGCAGCATAGCCTTAGACAAATCCTCAACACTTCTGTAGTGCAGCGATCGTTTCCCCGGGAGATAACACAAGCAAGTCAATTAAATAGGAAAAGTTTGCGATCCCGAATGGAAAATCATCCGCGCAAATTCCGCCGGGCATTTCCCCAATTAATTCCACCTCTCTTTGGGTTTGTCGTGATTTAAAAACAATTAATCCAAACCAGTGAATGCGCCATAATTTATCGCTTCAAACAAAAAGCGAGCGCGCGAGTAATTTAACGAAATGGAGCAAGCGGAGAGCAGTTTTGAGCTGAATTAAACTCCGCCGATGGAATGAGTTATGGAATGATTTCGGATGTGCATTCACGATAATCGGGCTCACTTTTGCCGACATTTTCCGCGGACAAGTACGGAGGGGGAGGAAAAATGGGGAGGGCGAAATTTTCGGGTCGTCGAAATCCGATGCAGGAACCGTGCTTGCGGGTATGCGATTGCCTCCAAAGGCTGAAGCGGGGGCTTTCGAATTCCCTTCCCGCCCCCACCAACGCCCCCCATCCTCTCCCACCCCTTCCCGCCCCCCTTGTCCCTCATCCGCTCCCCGTAAACACCCCTTCACGTCTCCCGTCGCAAAATGCTTTCAGCGACGTGATTCACGACCGCCACACGGGACACGGCCAATTCGAACTGAGGCCATTCGCCAAAGTGGTTTAATGAACAGGGGCGCGGCGTCATTGCAGGCGCGGATCCCTCCTCGCAAGGACTTCTCAATGGAGTCCATTTGGACCATCTCTTGTTCCTCCGGAGACACTCGAGGAGAGATCGATCCGTGGCAGCTCCTCGGTGTATCGCCGAAGGACAATGGTGCGGCTCATTTAGATTGATGGCCTTACTCCGAAGACGCCGGTGCTCGCCCGATGTGTTTATCGGAAGGGAGGATTCATGCTGCCTTTAATTCAGACAGCGAATCGAATTTAACTTATCAGATCGTCCTTTCCGGAATTGTTCGATTAATCCATCCAGTGAGTGCTGGGAGGGTTTTGTGTTGGTTATGACGATAAATATGCCAACCCCGATTCCACCTACTTCCTTCAACCTTCCTACTACATTCCTTTCTTCTACTTTTCGAATATAAATATACGAGTATACAAACATATATATAATTTCAAACATAAAATATGTGATACGAGTGTATTTTAGGTTGTTAATTCCGGTTTAACCACCTGGATTGACCTTGGCGGAAACCCGAGAATCTTATCTATTATTATTCACCAGGAAAGCTTAAAATTCTTTATGAAATGTGTTGATATACTTAATACGAATTCATTTCCCCAATATTGCAATAGTTTTCGGAAATTCGCAACGCTTTTGTAAATTACCGGGTGAATTTAAGATAATGTGTGAGCTGATTTCGTATGGATTTTTCCTTTCGACTGAGGTGAAAACAGTCTTCGTCACCCCACGGATGTCAACAAAAGACAAATCAATCGTGAAAATAATCCATAACGTAAATAATGAAAAGATACAACTCTTAACTATTCTTTAGGCTATGGAGACCTACTACAAAGTCTTGCCAGAGAGTATGAATAAAAATAATCCATACAAATGCGAAATGATTATGAATTAGACAAAGAAACCGGAAGGATGACGATATGAGAATGAGAAAACCATTGCATTCCTAGATAGCCAAGTGAGTAGCAATATCGCCTTTGGTGAATGAGATCTAGGGTTCGATTCCCGGTGGAATCAGACCCGAATTTCCATATTCCATATATTTTCGGTCCATACGTGCGATATCATCTAAGCTGTTGATGCACTTTTAAAGAATGCTACCACTAGAAACCTTAAAAGATAAACGCATGAAAAGATCACCCGTTGCTTGCAAATTCCTCGGAATAAGAATTTTGAAAAGCCTCGAAGGTCTACGAATGGTCGCACTATCTAAAAGTAGATACACGGCGACGAAAGTAATTTAGAATATTGGATATTTGGGATATTTACTCATGTTTAGTCCTTCTCTCCTTAAACTTGGGGAGAAAGTTATGAGAAAGATATTATACACTATTAAATCATACTCCCAAACATACCTTTGTTTAAGCATAGTTGTAATATTAGTTGAACATGGTTGAAAAATCTAAATCTGATAAAAAAATTAATCCACCTAAGTCGGATTTTCATCTATCTTCGTATATTTTTTTATCGGGAAAGCGCCTCTTTCTTCCATCTTATTTGACACTCGAACTCGCTCGCTAAAGAACATAGGTAAAGCGAATGGCCGTATGATTCAGTGCAAATAATATTGACAGTAATGTGACGAAAAATTTCCGATACTCGAATTTCGCTGTAATCAATCTTCATGATAGCTTAGTTTTCATCAGTTACAGCTGCCATATGTCTTGATGAATGGAATATTTTTCGTCTCTTGATGCATAAACGTATCACACCGCAAGGAAAGAGAAAGTTATTCTTTCATTTACGCTACGATTACGTGGACATCCTCTTCTTCACTATGAGGAAGGCAAGAGGTCGACGACCTCACTCCTCATCTTGCCTCATTCCCTCTCCAGAACGTTTTGTAGCAAATGGTTGATTTTTTTAGATTCAAATCGTCTTCCGGGCTGAATACAGGACATTTCTCTTACATTTTCATGTAATTTCGCCACGTAAATCAGCCGACGGTAACGTTTTTAGAGAGTCCGTTTACAAATCCAAAATTTAGATGGAACGCTCACGGCGAATACAGCGGTGAGAACGATGCTCGCGACGCGGTAGGGAGCGCCCTTTGTGGCGACGGAGCGTCGTCGGGCGTCGTGGCGCAGAGAACTCGGCGCGCATCTGAATCAATAAGCCGTGGATAAGGGGCTGTGATTGGCGGCCGAAAAAAAAGGGAAGAAAAAATGAATAAGCCGAGAGGGAGTGTGGGGAACAGAGGGATTTGGGTATCCGTAAAAATCTGACCGCTTCTCAACGGGGATTTATACATGCGTTTCCCATTTCGGATTACTGCTTCCTTCATTTAACGAGTTAACCGGCGAACGGTAACTCAGATTACGTTGCGAGTTAAAGTATTGTATTTGGAAAGTTTTTTGTCTCCTCGGTGATCATCATTAACCCATTAAAGGTTAGATGTAAGAAGGTCTAAGAAGTCTCATACTCGGCGTTCGATAATGATTTATTATTATTATTGTTGTTGTTGTTGTCGTTGTTGTTAGTATTATTATTGTTATTATTATTGTTATTGTCACTTCATTCGTTTCTTTCTCGGCACTGCTGGGACATTCATGGGTACGGTACTCCAAGTAACACCACGGAGATTAAATCGGCTATTAAAATAGTTATTTCTATTCTAAAATGTATTATTATTTTATGTTTTTTTTTGTCCTCGACACAATTAGCACGGAGTTAATTAGGCTTTCAAAATCAACAATATCAGTTTAATAAAAAAATTGTGTGTATAAGGAATTAATCTAAGATGACAAATGTGACAAACTATAAATAAATTAATTTTACATATGACCGAATTTCAAACAAGTTCTTCCTAATGAGGTGTCGTTAAGTGAGTGTCGGGCAAGTGTCAGTCGAGGGAGAGGATTCTATATTCACGCATATTATATCTCACTCTCGTGATAGAGTGGTATAAATGTAGAGAAGAAAGTGTAGAAAAAGGGAGAAGAATCGATAAAATAGGTAGAATTATTGCAAACGGGAGAAAGATTGAGATAAGGATTACGAAAGATTAGAAGTAAGGAAAAGAGGAGGAATGAGAGAAGATGGAAAAGGTTTGTAAATGGACAGTTTGTTTTGGACAAATCGGATAATTGTTTACTTCCAGAAAAGTTTGAAAGACCTTTTTCAACTAGTCACACTCTTTTAAATCAGTCGAAATATTTCCAGCGTAAGTGCTGATACAAATCACGGAGGGTAAAAGATGGAGAAGTTTTTAAAACTAAGAGTATTTACAATACTTTACTTAGAAAGATGGCGTTTCGGATTTAAAAGAAAAGAGTATTTTATAAAACTGGACTACGAATGATGGCGTATTGGGTTCCATTCTGCTCGAAGGAATAAGTTCTTAGAAAGCACTTCTAAATCTGTACCTTTCAAAACATACTTTAATGAACTTTTCATTTCTCTCGCGCAAACTAAATCATTAATCGCCTAATCCATTAAAGGTTTACGTTATGATCAAAGCATTCAATAAAACGACCAAATTTCTAATAAAAAATTATAATTATTAATAATTTCCAATCTTTTTGTACATTTGAATAAATTATTCATTCAATCCGAACCTGGATTGAAATTCGTCCGGAAATTTTTATTCGATATGGAAGGGCCCTAATAAAAAATAGTCAATTACTCTGGAGAAACGGAAAAAAAACTTGTAAAAGCGAAACGGGCTCACGGCTGTTGTTAAAATAAAGGCTCAAGAAGCATTTTTAACTTCTATTCTCGACAGAACTTGATGTAAATTTTCATGTCAACTTCATGATACATTTCATGAAAATTAAAATCGTTAAAATAACCTCTTTAAGTTAAGTATTTATATTCACACCAAGTCAGTCCTGATCTTTTCGTCGAGGCTGGTCTTTATTAAGGCGGTCTTTATTAAGGCGAGATTGAGACAAAGAAGTCACTTACTCAATCTAACCTATCGGCAATAATATTGCTACTATAGTCCGTGCAATAGCTTATTCAGAGGCATGAGAGATTCGTTTCTATGGAGACATATCCTGGGCATACCGATAAAAAAATGTTTAATTGATTATGCTTTGCATGGAATTCAAAAGAACAGGTTGACCAAAATAGAAAGCTCATCGTTTCAAACTAAAAACAGAAGGCGTTAAACGACTCTCGGATGCTCTTAAGTGGGAATTTGCCTGTTCTGTTTCTGTTACCCATTAATACGCCACTGTCTACGTAAAGTAATAGTGAATAATTTGTTCGTTACTGCGGAAATTAGTGAGATTTACGACGAATTTCAACTTTCCTAAAGAGAATGGCTTCGGTTCCGCGGGGATTTTGGCTAACTTTGACTCGCTCTTCAGCCGAGCGAAATCCGATGCTTCTCACTGCTGAAGAATCCTCAATCGCGGTCGGAACTCGCCATTACCGCACTATCTGCGAGGAGATGACTTATGGAGCATGGAGATTGAGAGATGCTGCTACACATCAAGAGAACATTTGACGGATGGAGATACCGAGAGAGAGAGAGAGACATGCTGAAACCGAGATGGAGGGAAGTTATGAGACGCACGAGGGTGAGGTTTAGGGGGAGCTGTGCGCCTCCCCTTTTAGGGGGGAAGGGCAGATATCCATTCGTACACCGCGGCTGGGGGTATGGAAAGGAGAATTCATGCATGTGGCCTGCCGAGGCATCCGCCCGCTTGCCTCCGAGGAATGCCTTTAGTTCCGGCGGTCTACGAGAGGCCTTCCATATCGGTGCCCCCCCTCTTCAGGGGGCGTGTGCACCACCTGCGAGCCATCTCTTCTTGATTGATGGACGACTGTTGCGGTGGGGGCAGCATCTTACCAAATGCCTCGATATCGACGCCGCACGGAGGTGCGAAGCGACGCGAGAGGCGCCTCACGAAAGGGGCGCCGTGACGTGATCGATCTGATAGGCCGTCGCGGCGGTGATTCTGTTATTTAGTGCAACCCTCGCTCCGGATCGCGAAATCGCGCCCGTACGCGCGTCGGTGAGTTATGGATCAATTTCCCGCGGGAGAGCTGCATACACTCCGCTGTTATTTAGTGCTTTTTTCCCCGTTCACTCCTTTAAAAAGAGTGGGCGGTGCTCCGGTGTCGTTTTCGCGAGCGATCCCGCGAATTAGTTCGTGAAATGCCTTTTAGAAGTTCAGCAAATTCAACTGCGATGAGGATACTAGATCCGGTTGAGATCTTTATAGTCGCGTACGACTGATGAATAATATTATTTTGTCGTAGTCGTGACGGAATGTAATGTAGAGTTGTGTATACTTGTAAGTGTAATTGTCGTAAGTATGGGTGTTACAATCGATACGAAGTCAAGCGTAATGTGGATTCATAATCTAATTAGTTACTGATTAATTTATTAATTGATTTTAGCGTGATTGGAAAAAGTGACTTCTCCTATACATACTGTCATCGTTTGATTAACAAATTTATAATTGTTATTGTTGTCGATGACGTTGTTATTATTATTGTTGATTCTATACTGTTGTTTGACTTATTTTACCGCTACAGCTATGTACAATACATATACAATATATATTATACACACACATTTTTTCCTTCATATGGTACATACTTGGTTCGATTTTGTAGTAGAATTATTTCTAATCAATTTTTGTAAAAAGTTAAATCCTTAAAGAGATAAAAACTTTATTCTTATGGGAGAATTTCGAGTAATCTGGGTTCGAACCCGTGACACTTCTCTTAAGGTAAAGACGATTTTCTAGAGTTAGAGACATCCGATAAAAAAATAATAAATTTCTGTGATTATTATAGTAGGCATTTTGTAACATTCATATTTCATCAATGTTTATAATTTTTAAATATTGTGGTACTGAAAATGAATACAATAATGCTTTTTTTCCCAATTAACTATTGATAACTTTGTATTACTTTATTTACAAATGTCTGCGAAACATAACAAGCTATGGAGGTAAAATTATAGTTAAAAATAAAATGAATGATATCGACAGAGGTAATTTTTTGTTTGCTACGTCTCAAGTAAAGTAAAAGCGAGATAACTTTGAGAATGTTTATTAACTAAAAATCACGTAAATTACTTCGTTTGATTAATTTTTATTGCCGTACGTTATTTCCTTGAGATATTAAATAGTTTCCGTTGACAGAATATCCGTTACTAAGTGTTACTCCTTTATAATAATTTTTTCTCTTCCTTAGGGGAAGCGTTCCTGCGTTTACTTAAGGATGGAAAACCTTGGGATTTTTTCCTCACAATTTGGAATGGTATTAATTCTATTTGTTTACCCGCGATAGCACGCGCCCGCTGTCATTATAATTCAGATTTTGCCATATTTTAGCCAGAATTTAAACATGGTAATTTTTCCTTGAAGCAACATTCAAGGTTTCATTATAATCTGTATTTTTTATTTATTTATTTACATTATCGTTGCAATTTGGTATATACCAGGTGGCAACGGTTTATCACAGTGGTTAACATATTCCGGGTATTAAAACAGTCATATCCCGGCCCAGCGTGTCATAACCGGTGAGACATTAAGGGCAAGTTTAAATTGCAATAAATGTGGTATACCTCACCACGAAATGAATACGCTGTCGGGAAATATCCTTTTACAAGAAAAATCAGAAGAAAAAATTCTTTACTGTATCCAGACCATAATCAAATGATTCCATTTTTCAAAATCTTGGATTGCAGCGGTGTAGTAAAGCTTATCTTCTTTCGCTTTTGCCTTTATTAACTATCTTTGTTAACTATTGCTATTTTTTTTCAAACCCCAAGGGAAATAACTGCAAGGAGCAGCTTCCTTCTCCCGTTTTATTGTTACTAAAAATTGCACAGTTCGACAAAGAATAACTGCAACATCTAACAAGTTGCTTATTCATCGAAATATATGACAACGAAAACATAAATGAAAATACTTAAATGTATACAGCTACACACACTACTGGCGATTCGCAGGGAGTGTATGTAAATATAAATATTTCCATTTGTATTAGATGTTATGTGAAAATTTTTCTGCTGGCAATTTTGCGTTTACTTCATGCCTTTAAACCCCTCATTGACAAATTTTTGCTACGTCGTTTATATACCTATAATAACATGAATGTATTAAAGCAAATATGTTCATGGTTTATGACAGCCCACTGTAAGAAATATTTTACCCTTAAAAATCCCATACGGTAACGACTTTTATTAGAAATACAGTAAAATTATGATATTTTATCGATAAGAAGTTATTTTTAAAGCTTCAGATTGAAATCAATTCGACAAATCTTTACAAAGTTTTATGCCTCATGATTCAATAGAAGTTTTCCCAAGAATCTTTTACGAGATTGCGAGAAATAAATCTTATTGCCTGCCAGGTGCTCAAATGCTAGGATTAGATGCCTCGATTGGTAACAATAATATGATTTTACCAAAGTAATAGAGAATCTCTTTTTCATAGCATTTCGTCACCAGGGCATTGTATTTTTAGATTAATTTCCAAATGTCTGAGGGCAATTTTTCTTGCTACTTGCGCCTATTTTTCTGAATTTTCTTTCGATATACATGATTTTCCGGTAAAAGAGGTAATGGTGTTGCGAATTTTTTTACGTATTTTTTTTTCACCTTCAACTAAACGATGGAGGTGTGCAGTAGACCGATGAACCGTCTCCCAGAGAGTAGCAGTAGTTTTATTAAAAGTGCTTAGACATCTGTGGTCCTTTCGCACATATGGTCCTTTCCCACCGGGAATCGAACCCGGGACCGCTTCCCGAACAGGCTACCCATTTGGCTATCCGGAAGCCCGTCTCCGAGAGCATTTGACCGATATGGCAAAAGGGCTACCCTGCAGAGGATGCGACCAAATTCAGGGGAAAGTTAACAGGGCCTTCACCTCTCTCAAGTTTTCATAACGGCGCAAAGATTTTTCAAAACCATTATCCGCCTCCGAAAAAAAAAATTCTCCACGGGCTTCGCATTTCCCGATTAATTTTTCCGAATAATTCCTCCCCCTCAAGATATTCTATAGTGGTTTACTCGCATTAATTTTCGGTCGTCCCCCTCGGCGGGGACTTGGGTCAACTCGTCCCCATCCCAATATTAAACCTGTGCCCTTTTTCGGGGGAGCGATTTCCGGCGGTCGCAAACGCCACGTCTCCGCCGAAGCGAGCAAAGAAATACGCGCCTCGCTTTATTGGATAGTCAGCATCGGTTGGGCGTTTACGCGGGATGAAAGAGTGGGCACAGTGGGATGGGGAAGAAGACCCATTCTTCGCTCTCCTCCTGCCCATTAATCACTTTCCTCTTTCACAAAAGCTTCCGGACATCCTCCGCGGGGGGTCCTACATCACGGCATCCTCCGATACTTGGGCCGATACTCCCCATCTCCAGCGATCTTCCTGCGGTCCGCCGCAGCCTCCCCACCCGTTAATAACCGTCCATTCCTCGATATCGTCCCTCATAACCTTTTTATCCCGGCGAAAACGACGCCGTCAGTGACTTATGAATATTGTCACCGGGCTGACTTACACCCTCGCTACGGGGGAAGCGATTATAAAGGATACAAAGAGCTCTTTTTCATCGGGGGATCCCGTGCTTAATTTTGCGCCGAGGCGATCGCTAATTTTTTCTCTTTGTTTATCTCTCAGATGGGCGTCTGAGGGAGATGTCTGAGGGCTTTTTTATAGCCGTTCGTCGGGTTGATTGGAGGAGGGCGGTGTTTGTTCCCTAGGACTAACTATCATCACTCACCCGATAAGGATTTATTCCCACAATTACTTCGCTCGGATATGCCATAAGGCAGTTGCGTCTTACGGAGGATGATTGGGCACGTAAAGCACCTACGTGAGTACATTGTCATTAGTGCTTACAGATTACGCAATCTTTTGGTACCCGAAGATTCCAGTAATATGTCGCCGAGCTACCAGGTTCTCCGTCTTGATCAGTTTCATTGAAAGCCAACGTGAAAATTAAGAAATATATTGCAAATACTGATTTATTTTTCATTGCTACTCATAGTTATACTTTTTAATAGTTCGAAATATAAGAAACAATAAATAAGAGCGTTTTAAAGTGCTGTTATTCCTATGAATTCAAAATGTTTGCACTCAAGTATATACCGGTTCCAAGAAAGTAAACGTTCAGGAGTGTTAGAATTCCGCTGAACGGTAAGCAACACTTACAATGCAATTATTTTCCAGTCCTGCGTAACATTCTCCACCATTAGCCTAAAACAGTCCTTGTTTAAACGGCACAAAGCTTTTGAGATTTTTATTATTATAAATATTAATATAATATTAATATTATTCAATTACTCAATATTATTTATAAATGGCTTACTACATGAAATTATGTTACATTCAAGACTGTTCGCTGACGACTGTATCAAACATCGGAAAATACGAAGTGAAAACAATTAAGTAGAGTTAAAAGTACTAAGTGAAATCTGGAGGAATTTCATTTTAAAAATGAAGAAGAATAAAAGTTTCTTTCCAGAGAATTTACTTATGCGACCATGGTTTCGCAGCCTGATGCTGGTATAAATTTGTACCGAAACCATGGTCGCATAAATAAATTCTCTGGAAAGTAAAACTTTTATTCTTCTTCGTTTTTTAATTAAGTAGAGCTTTCATATAATCAAATTTGAAAAGTAATAAAATGACTGGGACTCGAATACAGATCTCCCACTATCCGGGCAGGTATTCTAATTACTAAACTACCATGCCGCATCGGTAGTTAGAATTAGTTAGTTGCTACAACACCTGATGCAAAGTGGGAGACCTGTGTTTGTGTCCCCAGACATCTGTTTATCCTTGGGTTTTTAAGGCACGCAACTCTTTGCGCAGAGTTTAACGCCTTTTTCTTTCTCTTGTTTAGAGCTTTAAGATTATATATTACGAGTAGTTGTAACCTACACTGCAATTCGTAGAATTTTCGTTATTATCAATGATGGTGAATCTTCAATGAAACATCAATGTTGTTGAGATAACGAATAAATAACAAATGACTCATGATTATTGCAACTTATTCAGCATAACCTCAAAATTGACTCATATTTCTAAATGTAAGTGAAATGAAAATACGTTAATTCAAGTAACATAATAAGTTATTAATACCTCCAGAGAAGAGCAACGTGGGATTAAGTACTTATGAGTACGTACTGTAATAATTTCGATTAAAGCTGCTGTAAGTCGATATTGGATAAACAACAAGATACGCGTTCCAGAAGACCCCCTAAGCAATTCGGTATTACTACCAGAACAAACAACTCTAGCGGTTAATCCTTTCATATACAATCTCCATTACCTTAAAATACACCCATTCTGACTTTCGCAACTCATTTTGATTCTCTTTGAAACATTTTCTCTCCTTCACAGAAATCGGAATCATGATTTCGCATCGTGAGTGATGCCAAATCTTCATATCCATCTCTTTTCATCCCAACACGTTTATAGCCCTTGAAATGAGCCATCTTCATATCACCCTTTCCTCCTTTTTTTTGAAAGTCATCGATGCGGGGAATGATTTTTTAATTTGAGGGATACCGAGAAAGGGTTCGAAAGGTGGGAGCCCGAAAAAATGCTTCAGAAGGCGTAAATTACGACTATCCTATGAACGTTATTGTCTGTCTTTTGCGAGCAATTGAGGGGAAATCCGAGGCCGTTTCTGACTGTGATTTGTGCTACATTAGACCAGAACGTTCGGGATGATTTCTTGTGGGAGGAAACCTGCGTATTTCACCACCTCATCGGTCGGAGAATAGCACCTGCCTAATTTGGAATCCTCCGATGAATGATGATTATCTGGGAAGATCGCCGACGGAAGGGATTTTTATAGGGCAGGCAGGTTTGATTTTGAGAAATGAGATGCTGGTTATTACTGCTACCGCTGAAACCAGCAATCAATGCTTCCTTCCTTAAAATAATCATGCTTTCATCGCGTAGGTTTCATCACAAAAAAATTCTTTATGTAATCCATAAATAGTAGTACTATTGTTAAAAGTACTTCGACAGCTAAGGTCATTTCGCACGTGAGCCCCCACCAGGAACCGAACCCGGGACCGCTTTCACCAAAGTTTTTCATCATAAGCCTTTCAAAAGTAAACACTGTTGACTCTCTATTATCCGGGTTCGGCTTAACCGGGATGGAAGACATACAGTAATATGAAATTTAGAATTACTTAATTTCTCTTTACTTTTGCTCGTACTATACTTCATAGCTGACTCCATTGCTTTCAAAATGGTATATTTTAAATTATATGATCTATCATTAATATATATTTATAATAATATACTACAATGCTAAATTGATATCATTTTAAAATCCCACGGGAATTTTATGAAGGATTTACCCTTGTTAGTGTGTATCGGATATTAGTAGTCTGGATATTAGTTTAATCGGGATTAATTTATTTCCTACTGTCACGGATACTCGAGTGTCTACTGTAAAACACAGATATTAATTTTTGAGATTTAAAACATAATTTTCTATTTCATAAACACGACTCGTGGAAAAAAGAATTTTTGTCGGTTTCTAAGCAATATTATATTAACAGAAATCTGGAAGGTATTAAAATTTCTCCTGGCCAATAAACGACGTGAAAGTTATCCGTGAGCTGCAGAATTTGGTCGAATATCCAATTTTAAAAACATTAACAATACTTTTTATATTGAAGAGACTTAGTATTCATTAACGAAAGCTTGTAGCAACGAAAATGAGATCGTCACACCGCTCGAATATTTGCTTCAAATATGTATATTCACACATAAACAAACGAACATATAGTCTGATGTGTTTCAAAATTATAAAATTAAACGTATATCGTAAAAAGTGCACAAAAAGTAATCCATAATAACAACGAGTGTTTGTAATAGTTTCCTTCGACGTATAAATGAATCGCGTAGTGAAAGAATTGGACGGGTAAATTTGGAGTACTTTCCTAAGAAGAACACTGATTTTTGTTGACTGATAAAGAAATAAAATTATTGACCATTGGTATAGTTATTATTATTATTATTTATTCTTCCGGCGAGGTTAGGCCAAAATGGCCTCTCTTCCACCTAACTCAATTACTCAATATTATTTATAAATGGCTTACTACATGAAATTATGTTACATTCAAGACTGTTCGCTGACGACTGTATCAAACATCGGAAAATAGATAAAAGAAATATTCTAATTACAGTATATAAAATATTGCGAATATAAACTAATACATATAACTAAATATTGATACTTATAAAACTACAAAGATTTGGGTTTTGGGGGAAAAACTCCTCAGCTGAAGGTTTTTGGAGAAAAACCCACGATTCGGGAAAACACCCACACAATAAGGGGGGCAAAAAAAACCGCGAAAACACAGAGGTTATAGTTATCTGAAATTAAAGCCGTTTAAATGGCAAAAAAGGCGCGGTAAATGTAACTCTATGTAAGGCAGGCCATGCAGTATACAAAAGTAGATTTAAGTTTATATGAATATGTTTTCCTTACATAATTAGGGAGCGACTTATGATACCGAGAAGCAATGCAAGATGCAATACAACATATGTTAATAGTGAGATAAGATGAAAGACATTCGATCGAAGAGGATGTGTCAACCAATAATATGAGGGCACATTTTTTATCATTCGAATGTTTCCCATACTAATAATTGTAATGTAGATGCGAATTAAGACGCCGAGAATCAATGCTATACATTAAATTAATGTTAATGATGAAAATAGAGTTGAGACATTATATTGAAGGCAAAATGTCAACCAATAATATGAAGACCCAATTTTTCTCATTCGAAGTAAAGATATTTGCCACCCACATTTTCATCCGTAGATATTATTTTCACGACACAAGAAAGCAGAATATCCCTCGAAGCAAATGAAATTTCTTGTTTCTACATAATTTTCTTGTTAGATCCATTTTATCTTAAAAAATTCAAACTCTTACATCAATAATAAACTAGTTTCTGTGGTGCAACGGGGAAGATAACAATAAATTTGCAAACAAGGAATGGGTTAGATGACTTGGCACGATAAAGTCGTGCATCTCGGAAAATTCCCAAGGAGAAACGGACATGAAAAAAGTCTGACGAAATTTGCAGTTGGTAGTTGGTGTAGTGGTTTTGCCAGCTACATATTGAAGGGATAGGTAAGTAGATAGATACTTTATTGGAGAGGTTAGAAGGCCTTTCTTCCGCCTAAACTCGTATTTCATTATAATATGTACAAAATATAATTATAAACAAAAGTGCTGTGTGGGAAAAAATCTTTGCAACTGAAGATTGACAAAGAATAAACCCACGTTGCGGGAAAACATCCACAGAGGAGGGGAGTGAAAGAAACCCGTGAAAATACAGTAAATGCATTTGAAGACAATACGTCATAAATCAATTTAAGGTAATCAAGAGTGAGAACAAAACAAAATGAAAGTCGAATTATAAACTATGAAATAGAGAGAATGCATGCTTAAATGTTACAGTTACAAAATGAAATTACTTAACTAAAGATAACAATAGTTCGCTAGATTAATTGGAAGAACATGATCTATTCCAAAAAGTAATATTATCTTATAGTTATTTATCATTATTTCAACTAGAGGTACTCGTTGAATGCGCAATATTCATTTCGAACAGCCGTATAATCCTAGGAGAGGGAACGGTGAGTGCACAAGAGGTGGTTCAAACCCGAATAGATTAAGATATTTTTATATATCACCCCCTGCCACACGCCAAAGGGCGGCTTGAATGGAACTTAAGTAGATGTAGACGTAGATAACAATTCGTTCAAACAAAAAGTAAATATTGACGAGAATGTGAGCATGTCTTTTCATACTTAATTAAAGACATCCTTGTATAATTACGAAGTTTCATTCTGGAAAAGATGTGCTCCAACGGGCAGAAGCATCAAGACGTATTGCCCCTCGCAATTCGCCTCCCTCTGCCGCATCTCCAGGATATCCTGGAATACGTCACCTCTGATTCACGTGCGCTCATAACATCGCATTAAACATTGACGCGTCATTTGTTTTCCTTTCTCACCCGCGTTATTAAACGGAAGCGCCGAGCACTCGGAAATGACGTCGCGAAAAAAAGGAACAGGTAGTTCATCCCGTTCAATTTCATTAGCGCAACGCTTTTGGTGAAGAGGCGACGCGCAGTCGGGCAAATTACTCACCGTTCCATTAAATCCGCCGGCAAATCATCGGCGCACAAAACGCCTATAATTTGTAATGCGAGCGAGACAATCGGTTAAAGTTTCACGGGCGGATTCAATTGGCGGAGAGGTGTAATAAGGAAGGGCAATCTTAATTCTCTCATCTTTTCACGCACTCGCCCCGCAAACCGCCCTTTCCTCGGCTTCCTCTCATTTTCTTCCCTCATAAAGCTCCTCATCTGAAGGCCTAATTTCCACCCACTCCTTCCCGCACATAATTATTCTCCTTGCAGACATCTCTCCTTCCACGGCCCCCAAAAGGAGCTTAACTCCGACCCATCCCATACTCCGTCAGGGCTGCCAACCTTTCGAAAATCTTGCCAGCATTTCCACGATCGTTACGCGAGAGTATAATTTTCTACGGTGGTCGTAAGCGTAGGTCTCCAACACCCAATAACCCTATTGAAGCATCTAGAAAAGTAATATTACCTATACAATATCCACTTATAACATTGTAGAAAAAAGTGCGAGGTTCATGATTATTCTTTCCATATATCCAATATTTGACTCAGATGCGAAGAACCTACGGCCATTTCCGCCTTTCTCTGCAATGATTCTTACTGAAGAATAGAATGGAATAGAGCACTTCATTGATGCAATGCACTTGCAGCACTAACAGAACAAATGAAAAATTTGTGTGCAAGTTGGTATTTCGTCTGTTTAAAGCTTATAGTTACATACCCTCTTTTAAAATTACAGCTTTTACATGGCCAATTTATAAATTTGAAAATATACGTAAAATAAGGCAGAAGAAACACAAAATTAGCATGGTGCATACATAAAATAAAAATACATAATATAGCAAAGTAATTACCATTTGTGCAGAGCCTCACATCTTATTATATATTTATATCAAAATCTTGAAAAAACTTTCTTATTGAATAGTAACGTTTATTACCTAATTAAAAAGTTTTTAATTTTTTTAAGCATACAGCATGATATGTGGACAGTTTTTTTTTTCTCATGACAACTGTTAATCACCCATTCCTCATACCACAACCCCCATACATACCCCCATACCACAACAGTCACCCTTACCCATTTCCTTTTTTTAAAATTGAAGGTGATTATATTTGAAGAACCGAACTCTATGAATCAGGTCAAACTAATACAGAGAAATCAAAGGGGAATTAATTTCTAGGTTCTTANAATAGGCATTATCATGGTACATAGATATGACATAACACATAAATAAAAATACATTATATAGCATAGTGATTACCATTTGTGCAGAGCCTCACATCTTATTATATATTTATATCAAAATCTTGAAAAAACTTTCTTATTGAATAGTAACGTTTATTACCTAATTAAAAAGTTTTTAATTTTTTTAAGCATACAGCATGATATGTGGACAGTTTTTTTTTTCTCATGACAACTGTTAATCACCCATTCCTCATACCACAACCCCCATACATACCCCCATACCACAACAGTCACCCTTACCCATTTCCTTTTTTTAAAATTGAAGGTGATTATATTTGAAGAACCGAACTCTATGAATCAGGTCAAACTAATACAGAGAAATCAAAGGGGAATTAATTTCTAGGTTCTTAGTGTTCTAAATCGATCTGTAGTTGTCAATTACGTATAACTATAATAGTGATAGTATGTCGCAAGATGATTCGTTTCGAAGCCATAGTCTCTAGCCTGAGTCTTCCTTGGTAGCAAATATTTGCAATAAATTGCAAAAATCTAAGCTACAGAAAAAGATAAGCCATCAAACTACTACTTTCTTACGCGAGCAAGAACAGACCGTTTGGCTTTGATGTTCTCTGCATTTTCTGAGCTTGCACGTGTGCTGGAATCCTTCAAACCATTCGTCAGTCGAATCCGTATCCATCAGCTTAAACAGTGGAAAAAATATTCATTGGCGGAAAATTTTACATCAGGGTTATTTGTTAACTTAGAAATCTCTGTGTTAAGATAAATTAGCCAAGAGAATCGAAGGGGATTTATATAATATCTATAACAGTTTAAAACTCACAGATTAGTTTGAAATTTATCGATTTATCGACTGTTCCGATGAAAATTGTAAAGTATATGCTCTGTTACGAAAAAACATAAACGTTGTTAGTTAAGACGAGTGGATAAAAATAATAATCACGTCATTATTCAGGCGAATTTTTGTCTAATGAGACCACTCTTACAATTCACCTATTAAAGACTAACAAAAACAACCATACCCTGACCAGGATTCGAACCCGGGACCTCGGCATTGCTAGGCTAACCACTACGCCAAAGAGGCTACACGTATTGGTACTTGATGGAAAAATACGTCCTCAAAAGACGTAGAACATTTTGTGCTACCAAACTATTCATCAGGTACAACTAGAATTTTTTGGGAAATAGCCGCTTCAGAGATTCATCTTCCTGAGAAGGATACGCGACAGCAACCGATTTCAGCATCAACCCCCTGCCACACGCCAAAATGGGGTTTGATTGACACATACAAAGAGGTAGATTCAATTACATATAATAAATAAATGGTTCTTTTATTATTTAAAATACGACTATAAAGTTTACTCTTCCATTTAACCCAGCATAATACGAGGGAAGGATGGATATGGATGTATATGATTGGAACACTGCGGAATTTGAGACAAAAAGGACGATAACTGAATCAGTTATCATAGCAATTACGTTACCATCTTAAGGAAAGTAACTACGTCTTGCCATCCTCAGGAGAGAACAAATAAGTATCGAGAAATACGTATTGAAAACGATACTTTGCAAAGAACGGCCACGGAGAACCCCAACCTCCACTGGTTAGGAATTTCCTATCGGTTGGTTTGCTTACTAACTCCGGTTTTTTGGAGCTTTTCTCAAAACCCTAATTCTAAAAAGAGCGTATGAAAATAGAATTGAAAACAATCTAAGAAGTTCCGATAGACATTTACGATTATTCAACATATGGGCGAGAAAATTACATTTACATTTATGAGTTAGAGATATCCTTTGATACGTCCACTCTTCTGACGGTTTCATCGAATCGCGGAGCGGAAATTTCCTGGAATTGATTTCACATAAGTTGGCAGCCCTTGTCTCACTCCACCCTATTTCTCCCGAGCCCCACCTCCGGGCCCCTCCTCTTTTGCAGAGCCTAATTCTCTCCTACCCTTCCTCTCTCTTGTGTCTCTAGGAAACTTCCTCCGGAATCCTTTGCTCTGAAACACAGCTTCCCCTCCCCTTCTCTTCATTTAGGCCTCTTCCATTCAAAGAAGTGATATTCACGTCGCGCTGTAATTTTGAGGCTGGCTTAATAACCTATGGATTTTCTTCATATCTCTTCGACAATGATTAAGCGCCGAGAGTCGCTTCTCCTTTGGCAACTTGCGAAGAAAACAACGCCGAGAGAAGGAAGAGGTGGAATCGACGGAACGGAAAAGTTTGTTTGGGATTCGAGGTAGTTGAATCGACTTCAATGGAGTTGCTTTTCCCTGGAGCAGCAAGTTTCCCAGGTAAAGGTAACGCGGGGTTACCTCTCTACTGAAATCATTGCTCTAATTCATGCTTTCTTGCGCTATGGTGGTGGTAGAATCACGCTTTAGATATCATGTATAATATTGATGAATTGCATTTTGAATTTTGGTAAAAAGATAGAGAAAATATTTCTTTTATTTATATTTGGCTCATTTTTTGGAAAGAATGTGAATAAAGCCGCGCCCAGTTTATGTGCCACCCGGGAGCAAGCATAGTTTTCCGTGTAATTAATTAACCCATACATTTCCTTCGCAGGTAAAAATTATTTTGTAAGAGTTTGAAAAACCAGTGTTTTATGACTTCGTTCCCCAGTTTACATTTGTCACAAAACATCAGTAACGATTAATTATGCATATTCCGTATCTTGACGTAGTGAGTGGTCATTATGATTTAATAGTTCACATTATTTTTGATTTTTTGGGTTAACAGTTCACATTATTTAATATGCTATTACCATAGCAGCAACAGTCTCCGGAAGTGTCAGTAAAACACGCAAAGCTTTTCTGCAAATTAAGGAAAGACTCCGATCAAATCACTAGTAAATATATATACCAAAATCTTAGGATGATTTCTTCTTGGTGCCAGAAAATGTGTAATTGATTCCAATTCTTCCATTAAATCCGCTGCACAAATATTCCTTTCTCGTCTTGAGTTATCCGTGATTCTTTCCTTTAAATGTTCGCCAATCTTTAATTCCACTCCATGGTCTTTCCTAGATAAGTCCTGTGTATCACAGGGAAAACAACAAATGATGTTTTAATAATAATAATGGTTGGCAACGCTTCTGTTAACACTCTTTGGATGCCGCCGCCCGGGTGCGATGCACCCATATGACGACTCGGCTTTGGATGTGTACATATGAAACCTTCTGAGGTATGAATGATGCTGATTAATGAAGTTAGATCTGACTATTCCTTACTGAAATTGATGAAAAATGTTTTTCGTAGGGTTCGTATAGCCCTAACGTGTACTTGTATTCATCCCAAAACATCGTCTCAGTGTAGAAAGAAAACTACCTCACTCCCCATCTTGCTAGTAAGCCTCATTACCTCTCCTGAGCTTTTGGTAACCAATAGCGGAGAGCTTGAGGATTTTCATTTACAATTCATCTTCGAATATTCTTCATGTATTTTTACTAACATCACTGTTATAATTTATAAAACGAAAATATCTTAGGAGTCTTTATAGGTGCGATCAGTATAAGAAAATATTTCTAAGAAGTTGAGAAAAGAATTTAAATTCTCTCACAATAGGGATTGACGTTATTACCCTTAATAACGTTGGTCCTACTGCCGAAATTCCGGGTGTCTCCCAGCAATTGAATAATCTACATTAAGTTTATACGATCAAGCATTTAAATATGTTCAAGTGTCATCGCTTTTTATCTGTAATGCAGTGATGCCCACAGATGTTAGCACACAATATCAGCAACTTTCGAGGTAGCGTGATGAGATTTGAAGCGCTATTTCACATTAGATAAACAGCATAGTTTTTCCAAAAGGTTTTATCGTATTCGTAAAAATCATATTTTGAAAAAACTACACAAAATACGAATAATTTTTAAACAATAATATTGAAACCGCTACAGAAATTTTTATTAGTTTTTATTCAGTTACATTCAATTACGTTAATCTAATTTCTTGTTGATTATCTTATCTTGGTTTTATCTGATATGATTTACGTATTTCAATGACAAACATGTAATTCATATCGAAAACGTTAAATATCACACTATACAGGAGGATATAAAATTAATGAAAATATTATATTCTGATATTGAACATTTGACAATTATATCTCCCTTTGTTCTTTCGAGGAACAAAAAGGTCTAGGACGATCACCCTGAATTTCAAGGCATAAATAATAACATTATAATAATAAACATGAATAACAATACAGTGGTACTTTTGTTTACGACGGTAATCCGTTCTAAGATAGTCCTCGTTAACCAAAACCGTCGTTAACAAAGGTGCGATTTTCCAGAACCATACTGCATATCAAATATGCAGATAGAGCTCATTAAAATATGGCACATATAATTTATTCGATTATATTTGCAAAGAAAAGTTATCATAAATAAAATGGATAGTCATAAAAGAAGTTTTCAATTGTGAATTTCCACCAGAAGGCGTCGTAAACCGAAGACTGCTTCGTTGTCCGAGACATTTTTTCATCATATTCAGTCGTCGTTAAGCGAGTACGTCGTTAACTAAGGCCGTCGGTTACCAAGGTACCACTGTATAACAATTATAATTATTAGAAGCATAAATGAGAAATATTCAGGAATGAAAATATTACTAGGCGACTAACTTGCGACCAAATTCACAGGATTAATACGAGGCCTTTGATATTCCATATTTATGTGTGAATAATAATAAGAAAAGACGGTTCTCCGTTCAGCAGCAAATAAGACTTCGAGAGGGACAAAATAAAACGAAACACCTTGGACCCGAAGTCAGGTATATGGAGTGAAGAGTGAGGAGTCCTTCTCTATAAAGAGGAGGCGACAGGGAAAGATGCCCTCGGGGCGCAAAGCAAATTGATACAGGTCGAGGAAAGGCAGGGAAGAGAGCAGAGTTAGAATTAACCCCGGCCGAATGCTCGCTCTATCTGCTAAAACTTTTAAATTGCATTCTCCGATGGAAGCCGTACGTCTTGCGAGCCGAACGCAATTTGGCCCTTTTGTTTTCGGTCCGAAGAAGAATACGAGGGTGCGATGGGGGAATTGATGGGGCGGATAAAGGGGAGAGAATTTAGGAAGACGAAGATTTAAGGGGTGCGGTGTGAAAGACATTCGGAAGGAGTAGCTAGATTAAAAAACGGTCTCGGCGGAGAGGGGGAGAGATTCTTTCCAATAAAAAGAGAACGAAGCTGACTGCGGAATGGATTTTTAAATGGCGGATTCGGAATGTATACATGAGTGGCCCGAGGGCGTATTTCTGTTAGTTTCGGGGGTCATTTCGGCGACAGTCGTTTCGGCGAAAGCCGTCTCGGCGACAATCGTCTAGACGACAGTCGTCTCGGCGAACGGTCAATTCGGCGAAAGTCACCATGCAGAAAGAGGCAACAGTCAAAACTCGATGACAGAGAAGCTACATGAAGAAAGTTGATAGGTTGAAACAAAATTTATATTACGGATTAGGGAAAGGTGAATAACTTAGCACGGAAGAGCCGTGCGGCTGAAACCCAAAGAATAACAGGTGTGAACAATAGGACTATGACTGGGTCTCGAACCCAGGTCTTTATACCAGAATTCTGCATTTTGAATACAGTCATGATTGTCGATTGTCCATTAGTAGTGGTGCGATTGGGATCTGATTGAGTTGTGTTAGTGAATGGTAAAATGCATCTGTCTGTTCATATATGTTACACAAGTCAGTGGGTAAATACTGGGAGGTATGTGTCATTCGAACTAGCTAATTAATCCACTGCTTGAGAAGTCGACCAGCAGTACCATATTCTTGTTCTGTCATGCCGCATAGGCATTATTAATAACAGGCTATTACCACGAAAGGATATTGTATTACAGAAGCGTTCACATTCGAGCGTTAAACATTCGAATGTTAAACAATTACATCAATTTTAATGGTAATATTTAGGTCAGGCTTATACCTCAGTAGCTTTCATATCATCACAGCCATGAACAAAACCAAGATGAAAGTTAATGAAAGATACATTTTTCTCTTTCCTGTTCCAAAAGATAAATGAAAATTATTCCGTTCATCAGGACATGGTTGCAGGACCTATTATTAAGTAATTGAGTGATAATTAAGTTATCGACACGATGTAAAACTTTATCTTTCTTTCGGAGGCAATTTTTTCCTCTCTTCTGCTTTCTACAGGAAAATCGGCGATATTTCTTTGGAAGAAACCGTGAAAGATCGAGGAATACTCCTAGTAACAAATTAAGTCGTAAAACTAAACGTAGCCCTCGCAGAAAAAAACAAAGCAAAGGCGAAGAGCGTTCACGCGACGATGACTCTCAACGTTCGACGGAATTAAGTTTTCAAAGCGCCTCCTCGGAAAGGATCGCACGCTAAACAGAAGCAATGGACGGGAGAACTTGATGAGGGCAGAGACAATCGAAGCATCTTCCGGAAGTGAATAAGATGGCGCCGGAGAAGTGAGGGAAGGGAAAAAGAGGGGAGGGGGAAGTGTTTTATTATTTTTAAAGGGACAGCGAAATTCGCGCCCGAAACTAAATGAAGATGGGGATTATTGAGGAAGACTTGATGGCCTAAGGAGTGGAAAAGGGTCTGGATACCCTTCCCAGACAAGGGACTGCGAAGGACAGTGAAAAAGGGATCGGCGAGGGTGTGGGAGGGTTCCCGGAAGGCGGAGAGCGGTAATTGAACTCCTAGGCTCATTAAATCCTTGCTCTATTAAAGTAATTTGTAATTAACTTCGACCGTGACGTCACTTTAATGTAGAATAACGCTGCTAATTAGTGCCGGCGCGCAGAGGAACACTGAAGAAGGTATTTGGGGATGAGGGGAAAGGGATTCCGGCCTCGTAAGAAAGATGGGCATTCCGGAGAAGAGGAAGGCGGACCGGAAGCAGAAACAAAGGAACGGAGAAAAGAATTTTGGCGAGGGAAGTCGTTGTCGTTAGATGGGGAGTGAGTTTGGATATGGAGACGAGATGAAACTGACGAAATTTGCATTTTACGTCCGTTTTTAAAATGCCTCTTCGAAGGTGATTCGGATTCCTCTCTTGATCCTCTATAAATCTTCAATGACCCGCCAATGATGTTTATTCCAACTAGTCCGTATTTGCGGTTACTTTGAAGATGGGAAGCAATCGGGGATAATTTACGGTAGTTTTCGGCAATTACATGCCAAAGATACTAATTATCTTCTATTACAATCAACTCACGCCATTGAGAAATGGTAAAAACCCATCATGGTTCAATTATACCGGGGAGGCATTTCTCATGGAACAGCGTTCTTTTTAGTAGCAGAGCGATTTCTGTAATATTGTCAAAAACGATTTTATTTCGCGAAACAAGAATCTCCTTCAAAGCTTCCGCACATCAATTACATAACCATGCATAACGTAATATGGGTATCGCATGCAAATGTTTAGATCAAAGACAATCAGTGTTAAGGATTGCCGTAAGAAACACAAAAGGAAAGGAGTATTTACGATAGACTAATTACTTACCTGAGGACGCAGGATGGGAATCTTCAGAAGATATAAACAAAGGATATATTTGCTGAATAAGTTCAGAGGAAGCACGTTCAGAGATGATGCAGCCGATATAATGCGTCCCCCATACATAGGCCGTTCTGATACCTACTGCGAGAAATATCAGAGAAAGAGATGCTGGAATTAATCGATTCAAGAATTCATTTTTTTCCGCGAGTGGTACGCGAAAGTAATCGATTAGGGGAGTAGAGTCATGGTGCATTCACCCCCTGCCACACGCCGAAAAGCGGTTTGCAGGGTACATACATAGACATTATCTTTGCTAAAGAGACATTTCAGTTATCAGCTTCGGTTTTCCTCAATTTTATTTACTAGCAGTAAAAGACATATTACGTAAAACTACGAATATTTGGATATAGTTCATTATCTTCATTTTGTGATAACCTTATCGTTATAAACTGGCATAAGATGAGCAGTAAGCGAGATATGACTGTCTCTATTGCTTTGACAAACATCAATTATAGATTCAGATGAATTTGTACTATTTTGCATTTCTATGTTTCCACGGAGATTCCAACCGCTTCAAATTAGGTCAAATCGTTACCTCTTTGATTCTTGGTAAATTGAAGATCAACACAACCCGCATTCTTCCAAGTTTCCTATTTTTTAATACTAATTAAAAACTAAGTAAATACCCAAAATTTTCGTTTTCATATGTATCTATATCTAGTTGTAAGTATAAGAATTCATTTATTAATTTATTTATTTATATCTACTTTTTGTACCAATTTTCTTGCACCTGTGATTGCTGGATTGTCTATTTTTCTAGATTTAAGTTAATTGTAGTCAATATTTGGTTATAAGTGAAATACCATTATCATGCAGTATCTCAAGAGGTTAGGTGGAAGAGAGGCCATTTTGGCCTAACCTCGCCGTAAGGATAAATAATAATGATAATTCATTATATGGATGCACAACTGATGTATTATTTATGAGAATTTTGTCGATATATAAATTTCTTTCCGTCTTTTCTTCGTCCGGCTCTATTTTTTTTACTTCTCAAAGATGGTAAATGATGAACATTTGATCTGAACTTTTCGCAGGAAATAATGAGTAGATCCAAGTTATCTAATGTACTATATGTGATTTGGAAAGAGCATAAGAGCATAGCTTAGGCGTCAAAAGCATTAAGAAGGAAGCAGAAAACTACAGGAGGGTATATGTTGGAGATTCATAGTGCTTCTTATTGCCAATTTTATATGCAAAGAAAGTATTTTAAGAGAGGTGAGAATAAAATGGCACGTAACTTAAAAACTAGCGAGACCATCAACTGAAGGAGGACACAAAATTATGGCAGGAAATGAAACAGAGGAAAAGAGCAAGGGACAGCGGCGAACAAAGGAACTGCGAAAGAAGGAGAAGAAGATTGGTCGGAAGAATCAAGCGGGACGGAGGAGGGAAACAAAATGGCGGGTGGTAGAGTTAAGGGGGGAAAGGAGATGAAGGGAAGGAACACACAGTGTGGAATGTCCGGGGAACTCATTGACACAAACACGTTCCTCCGAGGGGATCTCTTGAAGGTTAAAGAAAAAGGAGTAATGCGAGGGGATCCTAATTCGAGACTATGAGTTAGATGAGGGAGGGGAAAGGGAGAGCACGGAAACAGAAAATTTGGGAAAGAATAGGTGACAGTCTTCAAGTGGAGATAATGAAGGAATTGAATAGAACGAAAATCAGGAGATAAATCAACCGGGATAGGAGATTGAGGGAAATGAGAAGGAAAATACAATGCAATAACAGCACACCGTGTTCGAACTAACCGGTTTGTTAACCGGTAAACCGGACATTTTGAGAAATGAAGGAAAGCCTTAGAGGGAGATAATGAAGAGATTGGATAGAACGGAAAAAATAAGATAAATCAACCGGGATTGAAGATTGAAAGAAAACAGAGGGAAAATAAATGCATTTTCAGCGTATTGATTTTGTACTAACCGGTTTGTTGACCGGTAAACCGGAATATTTGGGAAATAGAATGTGTCAGTCTTCGGTGGAGATAATGAAGGAATTAAATGGAACTAAAATTATAAGAAAAATCAACCGGGATATAAGATTAAGGGAAAAGAGAAGAAGAATAGAATGTAATCTCATCAGATTGTGTTTGTAACTACCGGTTTGTTAACCGGTAAACCGGAAATTTTGAGGAATAAAATGTGACAGTCGTCAAGGGAAATAAAGGAAATGAAAAGCCCGAATATAAAAATCAACCGGGATGGAAGATTGAGGGAAAAGATAAGAAAAATAGAATGCTTGTTGTATTCCATTTTTCTTCTCTTTCGTCGATTTTCACATCGATTGTTTTCGAGCTAACCAGTTTGTTAACCGAAAAACCGGAATTTCGATACTATAAGAAATAAAAGTTATCTAAATAAAAATGATCTGAGAGGAAATTAAATAGAATGGAGAATGAATGATAAATGACTTCTGGTTGATGACGGAGGAGATGGAGAAGAAAAAGGGAATGTAAGGTTACAGCTGGCGGTTTTTTAACAATCTTTTTAGAAACCGGTATTCCGGTAAAAGTAGAAGCTTTCGAATCTACCGACTTAATACAAAGAATTTTTTGTCTTCAGTAAACAGCAATTGTGGAGTAACTGGGTGATTCTTTTCAATACAAGTTCTTTTAAATATAATATCTCTACAAACGTATTATATACGTAATATTAATTTTAAATCTTTTATCAATTGAACTTAACTCTTTTTATTCGTATAAAAGACAAACACGAAGATGAGGGCCTATGTGAAAGTACACACCGGATGAAGAGAAAGATGTGGTTGAAACAAAATAAATGTTGTGTAAAGGAGAAAATTGCTAGACTCGGCAACAAAAATCGACCAGTTTGCAACTAAGCTCTAAATGCTATCATTAGACTCGAGCAGATGCGCTTTAAATTAATAAATTGAAACAATTCGGCCCTTTTGAATCTAATAATTTAATTTCCGGAAATTCCGATTAATTTTGCTATCAAATAATTCGAGTAGGCGAAGATTTTGAGCGAATTGAACGAAAGAAAGGATAAAATATAACCGTGGTTAATTTGCTGAGTAAGAGAAAAAGGACACGGGATAAACTTTGGGGGGGACAAAGAAAGATACAAATGCTCGGAAGGAATGAGAGGTCTGAGTTTGAGAAAGGGACGACTGGGAGACAAAAAGGACACAATCTCTTCGCAGGAATTTCACGGCATTCGGTGGCGCCAATTACGGGAGGGGTGTGAACGCCACGCGAAACAAAAGAAGGGGGAGGAGCGCGTCATTTCGCCAGACATTTCCGTTTCCGCCCTTGGCGAAAGAGGACTGTGGAAACGTCGGAAAGGCAGAGAAGAGCTTCTTTCTCTCTCAATTCACGCTGAGATCACAAAGCCAAAGGCCTTTCTAAAGTACCCAAAATTATACCGGGGAGGCATTTCTCATGGAACAGCGTTCTTTTTAGTAGCATAGCGATTTCTGTGATATTGTCAAAAACGATTTTATTTCGCGAAATAAGAATCTCCTTTTCAAAGCTTCCGCACATCAATTACATAAACATGCATCACGTAATATGGGTATCGCATGCAAATGTTTAGATCAAAGACAATCAGTGTTAAGGATTGCCGTAAGAAACACAAAAGGAAAGGAGTATTTACGATAGACTAATTACTTACCTGAGGACGCAGGATGGGAATCNCTGGATTGTTTATTTTTCTAGATTTAAGTTAATTGTAGTCAATATTTGGTTATAAGTGAAATACCATTATCATGCAGTATCTCAAGAGGTTAGGTGGAAGAGAGGCCATTTTGGCCTAACCTCGCCGTAAGGATAAATAATAATGATAATTCATTATATGGATGCACAACTGATGTATTATTTATGAGAATTTTGTCGATATATAAATTTCTTTCCGTCTTTTCTTCGTCCGGCTCTATTTTTTTTACTTCTCAAAGATGGTAAATGATGAACATTTGATCTGAACTTTTCGCAGGAAATAATGAGTAGATCCAAGTTATCTAATGTACTATATGTGATTTGGAAAGAGCATAAGAGCATAGCTTAGGCGTCAAAAGCATTAAGAAGGAAGCAGAAAACTACAGGAGGGTATATGTTGGAGATTCATAGTGCTTCTTATTGCCAATTTTATATGCAAAGAAAGTATTTTAAGAGAGGTGAGAATAAAATGGCACGTAACTTAAAAACTAGCGAGACCATCAACTGAAGGAGGACACAAAATTATGGCAGGAAATGAAACAGAGGAAAAGAGCAAGGGACAGCGGCGAACAAAGGAACTGCGAAAGAAGGAGAAGAAGATTGGTCGGAAGAATCAAGCGGGACGGAGGAGGGAAACAAAATGGCGGGTGGTAGAGTTAAGGGGGGAAAGGAGATGAAGGGAAGGAACACACAGTGTGGAATGTCCGGGGAACTCATTGACACAAACACGTTCCTCCGAGGGGATCTCTTGAAGGTTAAAGAAAAAGGAGTAATGCGAGGGGATCCTAATTCGAGACTATGAGTTAGATGAGGGAGGGGAAAGGGAGAGCACGGAAACAGAAAATTTGGGAAAGAATAGGTGACAGTCTTCAAGTGGAGATAATGAAGGAATTGAATAGAACGAAAATCAGGAGATAAATCAACCGGGATAGGAGATTGAGGGAAATGAGAAGGAAAATACAATGCAATAACAGCACACCGTGTTCGAACTAACCGGTTTGTTAACCGGTAAACCGGACATTTTGAGAAATGAAGGAAAGCCTTAGAGGGAGATAATGAAGAGATTGGATAGAACGGAAAAAATAAGATAAATCAACCGGGATTGAAGATTGAAAGAAAACAGAGGGAAAATAAATGCATTTTCAGCGTATTGATTTTGTACTAACCGGTTTGTTGACCGGTAAACCGGAATATTTGGGAAATAGAATGTGTCAGTCTTCGGTGGAGATAATGAAGGAATTAAATGGAACTAAAATTATAAGAAAAATCAACCGGGATATAAGATTAAGGGAAAAGAGAAGAAGAATAGAATGTAATCTCATCAGATTGTGTTTGTAACTACCGGTTTGTTAACCGGTAAACCGGAAATTTTGAGGAATAAAATGTGACAGTCGTCAAGGGAAATAAAGGAAATGAAAAGCCCGAATATAAAAATCAACCGGGATGGAAGATTGAGGGAAAAGATAAGAAAAATAGAATGCTTGTTGTATTCCATTTTTCTTCTCTTTCGTCGATTTTCACATCGATTGTTTTCGAGCTAACCAGTTTGTTAACCGAAAAACCGGAATTTCGATACTATAAGAAATAAAAGTTATCTAAATAAAAATGATCTGAGAGGAAATTAAATAGAATGGAGAATGAATGATAAATGACTTCTGGTTGATGACGGAGGAGATGGAGAAGAAAAAGGGAATGTAAGGTTACAGCTGGCGGTTTTTTAACAATCTTTTTAGAAACCGGTATTCCGGTAAAAGTAGAAGCTTTCGAATCTACCGACTTAATACAAAGAATTTTTTGTCTTCAGTAAACAGCAATTGTGGAGTAACTGGGTGATTCTTTTCAATACAAGTTCTTTTAAATATAATATCTCTACAAACGTATTATATACGTAATATTAATTTTAAATCTTTTATCAATTGAACTTAACTCTTTTTATTCGTATAAAAGACAAACACGAAGATGAGGGCCTATGTGAAAGTACACACCGGATGAAGAGAAAGATGTGGTTGAAACAAAATAAATGTTGTGTAAAGGAGAAAATTGCTAGACTCGGCAACAAAAATCGACCAGTTTGCAACTAAGCTCTAAATGCTATCATTAGACTCGAGCAGATGCGCTTTAAATTAATAAATTGAAACAATTCGGCCCTTTTGAATCTAATAATTTAATTTCCGGAAATTCCGATTAATTTTGCTATCAAATAATTCGAGTAGGCGAAGATTTTGAGCGAATTGAACGAAAGAAAGGATAAAATATAACCGTGGTTAATTTGCTGAGTAAGAGAAAAAGGACACGGGATAAACTTTGGGGGGGACAAAGAAAGATACAAATGCTCGGAAGGAATGAGAGGTCTGAGTTTGAGAAAGGGACGACTGGGAGACAAAAAGGACACAATCTCTTCGCAGGAATTTCACGGCATTCGGTGGCGCCAATTACGGGAGGGGTGTGAACGCCACGCGAAACAAAAGAAGGGGGAGGAGCGCGTCATTTCGCCAGACTCCCATTCTTATTTCCGTTTCCGCCCTTGGCGAAAGAGGAATGTGGAAACGTCGGAAAGGCAGAGAAGAGCTTCTTTCTCTCTCAATTCACGCTGAGATCACAAAGCCAAAGGCCTTTCTAAAGTACCCAATTTAGGAGGACGCCAATTTTCTCATCAGGAGACAATGTGTTTAACTTCTAAAGACTTTGGAATGTTGATTATAACTGAATTATATATCACAGTCTTTATCAACCGCCTGGTTTCTTGCAGCTCCTCCAAAGGAGATGTAATACAATAAAGGCTACGCTGAAAATTCGAAGCCACATTTTCCGGAATAAAACAGAATTTTCCTTCCGGAAGCTGGATCTAATTCGTATATGTTTTTTGGGGTGGAAAATCATTTGATTTCAGATAAGTGGAGATATAGGTACTTACTATGTTAAAGAACTGACAAAAAAGTGGCAAGTAATAAAAATATGTATAAGGAACATATTAAATTTATGATTTACATTCCAGTAAATACAGACTCTGATGCCGCCGCATAGGGAAGCATCTTATCTACATATTATATATCTTATATACGCATTAATATATATTAATTAACATATATAATTAATATACATATACATTTTAATAGTGTGTAGTAAAAATTCAACAGCAAANCCGAAACTGAAATCCATAGACAATAGAACGTTTTAGGGTTTTCCGGGTTTCCTGGAGTCCTTGACGACGCCGGAGACTAGTTTGCGGTTTACCATTGGTTTCTTCATCAATGTTTCCCTGTCGCTCTATGCCAAGTTTTATTCGTAGACTTTTACTCGTAGGGTAGACCGGGGCAGGTTAACACAATTTTTCAAATGTTATTTTTCTATTTTTAGTCGTTGCACTTATTTACCTGTTTTTCATGCAGATTCATTATTTGAACTTTAAACTTTAGCGTGGTGTCTTTGGTGCGCTTTAAATTATCATATTTATAAATTTAACTGATTTTACCCGTGTAAACTTGCCCCTGAACCTGGGCTAGTTTACACAATGCCGGGGGTACGTTTACACACCTCAAGAAATGATGAAATATAAGTCCTATTGTACATAAAATGCGACGAATTTGTAAAAAATATTTGTTTAATCAAAAATTAGATAAAAATCTCAAATCATATAAAAAATTCTGATCGAAATGGAACGTACTAATCATTTAGGTACTTCATCACGTTTGGATGAATATCTTTACTTCTGTTGCTTTTTCTTTTGTAATTCCGAACCATCTTTTTATCTATACAAATATATATATAGCAATTATAAACAGTTAATCAATACATATGGGGCCATATACACCAGCACAGGTATATTTATACGCTGTGTAAATCTGCCCCGTGTGCCATGTGTAAACGAACCCCTTCGCCTTGTTTTCGTTACAACTATACCTCAAATCTTTATTCATGAGGTAAGTAACCGATCGAATAGCTTAAAATACCCTACCACATTTCTGCTAAAAGTTTGGTTTTCCTGGGACACAGGGCCATAGTTCCACTAAGGTGTAGAGATGACCGAGTCATGAATTTGCGCGAATTTCCCGTGTTTTGAAGTGATTTTCGTTGACTCAGGATGTCGACATTGACTTTTAATGTATATAATTTTAAAGGCAAACAGTTGCTCTTTCTAACGAGGTATAATATGTTCCGTTATAGTGGCAGATCATTAAAGGGTAACGCGTCAAAGTCAATGTGTATACTACTTCCAATCCGAGAGTAAGTTACGATACAGGGCACTATTCACGGCTAGGATACAACCCCTTCAAAAATTATCGTACTCAGGGAAAGAGGGATCATCATCATTTTTTCAAAGGTATCATAACTTCTTGCTTCTGCTACCATATCATGATAAATGAAATATTTATCGTTTGTCTTTTGGTACGGAATAGAGAAAAATGTATATTTTATATACTTTGGTCTCAGTTTTGTTCATGGTTGTGATGATAAGAAAGCTACTGAGGTATGAGTTATGCTGGAAAATAGCATTAATTAAGGATTCTTTTTATGCAACATTATGAACAGTGTTACTCGTAGAGTCATTGTGCTTCATTAACGTGGGCTTGTTCAGCTTGTCGCATTCTGACTCAGTGAGCAAAGCCAGGGCAAACTACCTCACTCCTCATCTTCCTTAGTAAGCCTCATTTCCCTCTCCTAGCTATTTGTAGCTGATGGTAGAGGGGATGAGGTCTGTCTGGCCTTCTGGCTGAATACTTTACAAGCAGACATACTTCTTGTGAACAGAAAATGAAAAAACATTTCTGTGAACAGAAAATTATGAAAATTCTGTTCCGAACAAATTCCTGTTGTCACTCTCCACTGAAGGAACTGCTAGTAGTTCCATCTGTCACATATCCAACCCATCTCCTACACCCCCGTATCGTTAAGTTTTCTGGATCATTTGAGTTTCTTTCAAATCTGATACATGCAAATCTAAATGAATCTTTCGTTGGTTAATTCAGAAAGGAATTAAAAGAGAATAATTAAAAACTTCGATTTGAGATCACTAATATCGAATATCGTGTCTGTTTGATCTCATCTGCTAAAGGAAAAATATACAGGTAGGGCACATCCTGAGGCATGATGGCCTGCTCAAAACAATACTGGAAGGCATGGTGGAAGGGAGAAACGCAAGAGGCAGACCTAGATTAGAATTTGTCCGCGAAGTTATGAAGGATACAGGCAGGCTTCCTACTCCAATATGAAGAGACTTGCCTAGGATCGGGAGGCTTGGAGGAACTACATCACAAACCAATCTTCGGATTGATGATGGAAGAAGAAGAACATTGAATATCGGTAATTAGTACTGTAGAAATAATGCATATTCAGTCGATACTACTATTTATCTTAACGATGAAGTGTTAAAACTTGAGGAAAAAGCTGGCGAGAGTCTGCCACCTCGGTAGTTTTCTTTTGGGATCAATGTAGGATATACTGTGTTTAGGCAGGTTTCACTTTTTACCAGGGATGGCGAACCATTCGTCGGAAGAGCACCAGTTCTGAATAATCAGCAGAAGCTTGCCAAAGTGGGGCTGTTGACAGTTTTTAGCCATTATGTGAATAATGGGCTTGAAGAGATGCTTCTGACGAAAACGGTTAATAACTAATGAAAGCCGTTTGGTTTGGAGAACTTTCAAGAGGCTAAAATTGTTATATACTCATCAATGACAAATTAAAAATTTTAAGGCAATGAATGTGACTGTCGTTAGTTAATGATGTTGATAAATCATTTCTTTCTTCGATAAAAATTCTTAAAACGTAACGTAGCTTAGATAAAGTCAGCATCTAATGCTGTGGTTTGGCACTTCACTGGCACGAAACCTTTGAAAGGAAAGAATATTTCCATTTGTGGAACCCTTGAGAATGGAAACTTCGTTTCCGAAATGCGCATAGGGTGATTCTCGGAAATCAGTAATTCGGAATTCCTGTTTGCCTCCAAACGCGAGTTCCATCTGCCAACATACGGCTTACGGAGAGTTTTTAAAGCTCCCAAGAAAGTCCTTAATACAAACAAATTTGGCACTCTTCTGACAAAAGGTTCGGCGTCGCTGCACTAGACCAAGGATGGCGACCCTTTTTAGGTAAGAGAGCCTTATTTTATAAGAATGAAGGACTTACGAACCAATGGGTGCCAAGCCATAGATTGAATTTCTAATATTTAAGTATGTCATTGATAGGATTGAAGTGTAATACTTAGCCTAAATAATCATTAATTATCAATAATAATCTACATATATTTACTATGAGGCTTCATTTTTTAACTAAAGAATAAATAACAAGGTTAGTGCAGTAAGAGTATGTACCACGTGCCAAAAAATCCTCTCGCGTGCCACTTTGGGCACGTGTTCCATAGGTTCGCCACCCCTGCACTAGATAAAGGCCCGGAGAAAGTGATCTGAAACCATGAACCCGGAAAAGGTCGCTTCAACCGGGGTATCCGGGTCTGAATTCCCTTGCTGGCAAACCTGCATAGAGTACGAGGTCTGTTCAAATAAAGATGAGACTGTTTGAACTACTACTTCATTTTGTTATATACATTTTAATCATCAAAATACATCGTTGCCATGTATCCCTACCATATCCCTGCTACATACATGGCTGCCAATACACCGCTCCCAACCTTTTTACCAGCTTTCGAATGCCGCCTGGAACATCTTTCGGGATAGCCTTCAAGTCCTGTACATACTTCACGTTTGCTACACCGACCCCGATGATAACATCGGCGATGAGCGACCTACACTCCCACCCTTCCCTTAAACCCATCATCATTTACATCCTAAACCCTAATGGATGGCGCACTTTTGTACAATTTCGGCTCCACTTCCTTCCTGTCACGAAAACATCCAATCTCGCGCATTCTCAGCGCCAACGTCGAGAAAATAAAGAGCGCTTTTCAATTTGAGCCACTTTGGAGAAAAATCTTTTGAAAACATTCCGACGCGTCTGAAAAAAAAGAGTTCCAAATGAAGGAAAGATTCCGTTTGCAATTTCCTTCTCTCTGTCCTCTTCCGTGTGAGTCACTGAGGAGATGAAAGCAACGGAGGGATTGATGAGAGCATCTGCCTACTCAAAGGGAAACAAAAGCATCTTTCCCCACCCGCCCCTTAATTCCCCTCGCTGCGAGGGGAAGATATTACTTCATTATTTCTCATTATCTCCTGACGATGCTCGGAGAGGCTAAAGTTTTGGATTCGCTTATCCAATGGAGAGACGTCGCGGGTAATTTTATTATCTCCTCTCAAGCTCCTTGTGTTCTCGGGAGGGTTAAGGTAAAGGATCGTTTACGGGGTGGGGGGAGTACTTACATCGCCTCTACCCATTCTAAAGGAATGGGGTCCAATTAGGCGAAAGAAAGGGTGAAAAATTATAGATGCAGAGGGATTAAGGGTGCAAAAGTAAGGACCCCAGCCAAGACGGTTTCGAACGTTATGCCCACGATGGATACGGCCTTCTTTATTCCCTTTTGGATCGACACGGAACTCAGATGTTTGCAATTCTAAAGGTTCCTGCTACATTTTCATGGTACAGAATAATATATCTTCCGTTTACTTTTGCCTCCCGCTTGTTCACGGCTGTGACGATATGAATCATCTCAAGTATGAATGATTCTGAGTACTGGCTTTCACCCCTTTTTTGGTATTACGGAATGTGTTGTTTATGAGGTTGCTATGGTGCACTTACGTGGACGGTTTCCACTCCTACAATTCAGGCTCGATATCAATGCAGAACAATCTCTCCAAAACCGTAAGAAAGTTTCCTCTTTCTGTTTAATCTATTTTGATGTATTCTAACAGACGTGTCTTTGACTTTTCTTTCCAATTCAGGCTCAGTTAACATTTAAATAATCTTTAATTTTCTTTAATTAATATTCTTTAAATAATGTTCTCATTTAATTTCATTTTTATTCTTTAGTTATTTTCTTTTAATGTTCTTTATAATATTTCGAGCTGAATAAAGAGTAGAAACCTGTTAATTGATTATCAAGGCAAATAAAAACAGTGCATAAAAAACAGAAAATAATGCAATTTTTTAATAATCAGGATTTGAATATATGATAAATGATTGACTCATCTAATTGTAAACTGCTATGCAAGCCCTAAGTAAGATTCAGATGCTGGGGTTTAGTACATACGTATGATTCAAAAGTGCGCCGAAAAATGGCAAACGAGCTCTCATATACGTTCTCCACTAACTGACAGCTAGGGCATATACTTTTTCAAAATACATATAACATGTTTAAGAAAATAAAAAAAATTTAAATAATTATAACGAACTGTCAAGATCTTTAAGATATATACGAGTTCTGTACTGCTTTAAATTATTTTTTAAGTTATTTTTTTATTATTTAGGCTGTTTCAGCAAGCTTGTGGAGGAAAATGCGCAAAAATACCCAAGGAGAAAGGAACGAGAAGAAGTTTTTCGAGACCGGGACACGAACGCGGACCTTTCACAAGCCGGGCGGCTGCTTTGGCCAATTAAGCTGTCTCACAGAGAAATTTTCGTCTTTTTTACGGAAGCTTACCCATACATATAAATAAACGAAATGGAAGAGGAGTAAGTGATTGGGAATGGAATGATAAATAAGGTGATTGAGGCGGAAAGAGTAAGAGAAAAAAATTCAAAAATTGAAAAGGTTCAGGTTCCCTCACAAAGGCGTATATTATATGTATCCAAGTGCATTTCATCCTGGAAATGAATCCTCACCTGAATAACCAACCTCATACAAGTCCCTTTGGCGAAGATGATCCCTTTGACTGCATCCCTTGGGCGCCCCCATTCCTACGAAAGGTCTCTTCCTTCTCTGAGCCCACACCCAATTAACCGAGATGCCTTCCGATTCAACTAACACACACACACACCACATCCGAATCCAATGTAAACGCCTCCCTTTCATTCCCTCTATAATCTCCTCTCCTTATCTAACGTTGGGCTCATCTCCTCCATGAGATTCCCTTTGCTTCCTCTGGATCTAATCGCGCAAACTACCTAATCACTCCGTTAAGCGTACGTTAAACGCCGTTATTAACGTCGGCGTTGACGTAACGTTACGTGAACGTTGACGGTGCCGTAACGTTTCTTCAACCTTCGCGTAAACATTATTACTGTGAATTTTCGACTATCCAGGCTAATGATGGGGAGAAGTTGTACGAATCATCAGATAAAACTGATGACTGAAACTTTCACGTTTCTTTTTCATACTCTTAACAGTTTACGTGAATGAATAATGAATGAGTATTTGCCCACCAAGTCCGTTGTTTACGATATTTTCATGGACTGCTAAAGAGTGTTCTGCACCCGACCGGACCTTTTTCCCATCGTTATTGTAATCGTATTCCCAGTAGTTAATTAAAGAGCTTAACTCAAGTCCAGTTGTGTTATTAGGCGAAAAAATTGTTTTTTTTTAACTTTTTTCAAAAATACCGCGGAAAATATCGACGAAGAGTAAAGAGTCATGAACGCATAATCCGAAACACGGACTATAAGGCCGGCCGGATAATCGGGAGTACTATGATAGCGCCTAAAGACGGATTGATGAGGATCGAAGAGGTGGCTAATTGCTAGGAATTTCGTCAGTTGCTCGTGAACAATCCGCTCGAGGCCTTTGGATAGGGAAGGTAAAATGATTGTTTGGCGAAATTCATTAGCTGACAGTGGTGAGTTTGGGGATGGGATGGATTATAGGCATTTTCTATAGGCTTGGAAAAACCCCATGGGTAAGGGATATCTTTGCCCCATGGATAACGGACGGACGGCGACGGAGAAGTACGGGAATCATTACGTGAATGATGTTGATAGGGATATCGTTTGATAACCTTGGTTAACGACGGTAATCCGTTCCATGATTGTCGTCGTCAACCAAAACTGTCGTTATCAAAGGTGCGATGTTCCACAACCATATTTAATGTCAAATATAAAGATAAAACTCATTAAAATATGGTATATATAAGTATTTAATCATATTTGCAATAGTACAATTTTCATTAATTAAATGAGTAGTCAAAATAGAACTTTTTAATAGCCAATCTTCACCATAAGGCGTCGTTAACCGAGACATATTTTTATCACAACCATATGTCGTTAACTAAGGCCGTCGTTAACCAAGGTATCACAGTATAATGATAAATATGAAGGTCTTCATTGTCTTGATATTCGAAATTTAAGGATTTTAAAGAAAAGATTATGATTTTCAATGAGGTGACTTTTCATTGTCTTCCCTTTTCAAATTACTTTGACTTTAGCGGCGCAAAATGAGTTAAATGGCATTGTGTGAAAAGCGGCGTATGACACCTCGCCTCATGTGCCTAGGGACCTTGACTCCGTCTATACATATAGCCTGTATTTATCTGTGTTGTGGAAACATTCTTACAAAAGGATTTAGGACTATTACGGCTAAATTTAATATTTTCCACTTTCGCTCTTGAGGGAATGGTAGTATTGTTAAAAGTACTTAATCAGCTGAGATCATTTCGCCCATACGGGCTCCCACCGGAAATAGAACCCGGTACTGCTTTCACCAAAAACAAACACGCTGGATATGCAGGAGCTCCCTTTTCGTTTTTCCAATTCTTTATTGGTGATTTCATCAACTGCAGCCATTTTCCTGGCCACACTACAACACATTTTATCGATTTTCTATTTTTTGTTACTAAGTATAACAGTCTGTTGTAAAATACTCAGCCCGAAGGATGGTTGGTACCTCATCCCCTCTACCATTAGCTACGAAGAGCTAGGAGAGGGGAATGAGGCTTACTAGGCAAGATGAGGAGTGAGGTAGTTTGCCCTCGCTTTCCTCACTGACATGAGCCAGCATCCTATAAGCAGAACAAGTCCGAGCAAAGTGGGCTAGAATCGAATAAATTATGTTGCCAAGGGGCCAAAAATGTTCTTTTTGAGCAAGATACGTGAAACGTCGCATAGTTATTCGGAAAATATTGAGGTTTGCTATTCCGTTTTTAATTCTTCGTTATTTGTTCGCGTCAAAGAGATACAGGGTGTCAAACTTGGCAAATTATCACAGAAAAGTATAATCTCGAATTTTTTTGAATAACTTTCAAGTTTGCTGCGACGTAGAAGTTGTTGGAGGAACCTGGTAGAAAAACCGATTATACAGTATTTTAATATGATTCTTGATATTTTGATCCATTATAGCCTTTGCGCTCAAAGATGGACCTCTGTACAGTTTACGTAACAAAATGGCGGACACCTTTCTCAGCCAGTTTTTGAGATAAAGTAAAGACAATGACTAGGAAAACGGCAATGAACTATCAAGTCTCTTATATCACGTCAACGTATAATTTTTCTAGATATATAATCTGACGCTACTGCTTTATTCACCTGCTACCCTGGGGTTGCGGTGGCTTTTTCGACTGCGCGGCATGGCCCCGCTGAGAGCCACGGTCACTCCGAATTTAGTCGTGCTGCCTATCCGGCAGTCTTATATAATCTTTTTAGCTATTATCATGTTGTGCTCCGGCTACAAATGTTATAAAATTATTCCACAACATTTTAGAGGTTTCTAGGGCGTTCTAGGAACTTTCCGTGACATTGCATGAAGAGAAACTTAAATTAATGCTCCAATAAAATAACAGTTAGACGGGATTGTACTTTTTCCACAGATTTAATTTAAAACGACCGGTTTCAGCGAGTGATCGCCATCACCTGATGATGGCGATTACTCGCTGAAACCGGTCGTCTGAAATTAAATCTGTGGAAAAAGTACAATCCCGTCTACCTGTTATTTTATTGAAGATGGAGTTCCACAAAACTACGCCGTCCTCGGTGGATTTTAAATTAATGCTATTATTCATCATAACTCATAACTCAGTAGCTTTCATATCATCACAGCCACGAACAAGACTGAGAAAAAAGTAAATAAAAGATACATTTTTTCTCAATCCCGTACCAAAAGACAAACGATAAATATTTCATTCATCATGATATAGTAGCAGGAGCAAGAAGTTATGATACCCTTGAAAATGGGAAATTCCCTAATGATTCCTCCCAAATATGTGTTAATATTAAGGAAAACTCATAAGTCGCTGGCATGCTCGGGTATTAAAGAAAGAATTCATGAACGAAAAGAGAAGTTCGAACTTTTAAAGTACCACACAACCATTAATACGCGACGACCTAGATTTGAACTCATAGCGTAGTTCTGGCAATGAACCTAGTTATTTACGAATAAATTATTGTATCGTATGGCAAAACTTTGCTTGTTCTTTCCTCTTTCCCTTAGTACAATACTTTATCAAGGGTGAGTGTATCTTAGCCTAGAAACGTGTCCTGTAAATTAGAAAAAAAGCCTCCCCTGGCTGTGCCCCTATCAACGGCTTTAGATTGTAGATTTGCAGGAAAGTAAATCATACATTTTATATGATATAGATAAATTTATTATTTGCCTTTATTTTGTCTGGAATAATATGTTTTTATACATCATTATTAATGCCCATATCTCCAATTATCTGAAATTAAATGATTTTCTACCCCAAGAAACATATCTATATCTACATCTACATGTACATAAATACCCTGCACGCCGCCTTTCGGCGTGTGGCAGGGGGTGTAAACACCAATAGTAGAATCACTTCTTTAATTTATTGTTATCGCGTATTGTTCGCCGAAAGAATGAGTCCCTAAAACGACTTGTCCTCGCATATCTATTTCTCTTATTTTACGCTCATTATTGGATCGGCCAAAGTAGCATATACGAATTTACTCTTTCGTTCATCAAGATATAGCATCAGGATTACTATACCTGTAGTATAATTTAGTAATTCTCTTTCGTTTCCCCTATATCATCTCCTTTTACATTTCCTTTTTATACCTTTATATACACTTTCCCCTTTATTTCCTTTGTTCCTCTTTTCTTCTTTCCTTCCTCATATCTGTTCCGTCCATTCAATTTCCCTGCATCCTCCATCCACTCCACCGATATTCCTTCTGCCTGTTCCAACTCCTCTTTATTCTTTCCACTCCCCCCTTTCCCTGCTCCTCTAACGCGTTCCTGACCGCTCCCTTTCCCGCACCTCTCCTTCCGCTCCGCCGCCCGCGCCCTTTCCAAGGAAAAGGGACTCTCATCCCTAACGCTCTCAGGATTCCACTTATACCTTTGCCGATCAATGAGCGAATATGGGTTCATTCGCCACGATAACGGCTTAACTTTCGGACCAAAGTATCCCGCTGCTCGCTTCCAAATGCGAGAAGAATGGATTTTTCAGGCGATTCGTTTTTTCCTTCCGCTTTACTCGTCGTACTGCGGCGCCACGTTTGCCGTACCAACGACTCCAATGTGGAGAGAATAGGAAAGTGTACTACTATTAGTAGTGACCAAGGAAGTTAAATTCGAAGGTGGTTAAATGTCGGGCCAACTCCATAGTTCTGCTCAATTCTGTTCAAACGTACGTATGTTTTTAAAATATGCGTGCAGCCAAACTCTTTCTGAAGTTATAGTACTATTTTGAAGGAAAATGTAGTATGTAATGAATTAGTGTATTTTTTAAACTAGGCGACAGCTGTATTATAATGTCGTATTGTTATAGGTAGGAGATATTTTTAGATTAATAATGTATTTTTGTTAATTGAAAATGTATGTATATTGCATAACTGAATGATAGATTACATGTAGTAAGCATAAACGTTTCAATATTATGATTAGCATCGTATATTTTACTGTATGATTGTATAGTATAGTATTGGATTAATTGTAAAATAGTAATTAGTTACCACCTGACTTTTAGTCCATCTGTTACGCTTGTAATAACAATGATGATGACGATGATGATAGTATTAACAACCACAACAACAACAATAATAATAATAATTTGTTTAATTCAAAATAATAATAATAATAAGGACGGGCTTGCGTCTACTCACGCCTTATGATGCGCTGAAACGTAATTCTGTTAGAGTAGGCAAAATGCACAGCCATAAAAAATCGCAGTAATTTAAATTCAATTTCGATGTCAGTTAAAATTATGAAGACGATAGTGGAAAGCGTTACTTGCTGAAAAATCATCATCGAAGAGAGAGAAACTTCGTATTATTCCACAGTATATCTAATCTACCGCCGGTTTCACCAGCGTGCTTCTATATTCGGGCCTTAAGGTCCTGAAGATGTAATCACGCTTGTGAAACCGGTGATAAACTGAACAGCGTCAATAGTTTTCGCCTTCACTTGGTGGTATGCCGTAACAAAATAAAGCAAATAAGATGGAATGATTAAAGTGTTAGTTCACCTTATTTATTTTATTCTGTAGGTTAAAATATTCTGAGGAAAAATGCGATATTTCTCTGTCTTTGATAATTAAAATTAACACATTCAGGTGTTGCTCGGTGGAACTTCTCCATGACAACACCGAAAAGAGAAATTTCTCGTCGGTTCCACAAAAAATATTTTTGTTCTTATGCAAGACCGGTTTCGTTGCGTCGTTTACATCTTTACGGAGTCGTTTTAACGTTAATCCTTCAAATGGCATAAGCTTTCACGAAATGAACTGAGTTTATGCCATTTGCAAATTCCTCAACGAGTTACTTTACTTCCAATCCCAATGACTTCCTAAAAAAGCTCGGTATATTCAGTGGATTTTAATTTCTGAATTCATGGGATCAGTACATTCGATATAATAGTAGTATAGTTAAAAGTGCTTCGACAGCTTAGGTCATTTCGCACGTAGGCCCCCATCGGGAATCGAACCCGGGATTGGTTTCACCGAAGTCCAACGCGTTGCCATCTTGGATATCCGGGAGCCTACTTTCAGTATAATTCTAGTTCCATGGATTCATCTTAAATTGTGCAGAGTTCCAATAATCGTGGAACCTTCCATTTCATATAGTTTATTACGAGCTTTTCTATTTTATCTAGGGTTAGCCCACGTCCCAATTTAGGCGCGAGTGTCATTTGTTTACTAAATTCCCGCTTCCTATTGTTCGCTAGAAATTTCCTGCTTTCCATCAATCATGAAAGAAAAGGTAAGATTGTTGTACAAGTTTCTAAGGATGGCGGTTTCGTTAAGCAAATGCGGCTCGTACATCCTTACAAGGAAAATCAGTTTTCTGATGGATGATGGTGTGATAATAGTTGCAAAATATATTGCATTTCTTTATTCAAAACGTACTATCGTTAATTCTTCGTAAGCAGTACCATGCTAATTGTATACGTGATCCATTCCACAAGATTTCCCCAGTAAATAAATCAGTGCTTCTAAAAATGTTTAATAAATTATGTTCATTTTTCGATCTTTGTTTGACAATTATAAACCAATTAATAAAGTTTATTTCACTATCTAATTGTTGTTTAGGAAACGGAACTCACTTTCACTAGAGTCAGGATAAAACCGACTAGGATGGATATGTTAGAATATCATCGTATACAATCTAAATATTAGTTACAAGCACTGCAAAAGGTAACTAAAAACCATCTTAAATCTACTTAATGATTCGGACAAATTCTTCGCTTATTATCCTAAAATTGAAGTATGTGCTCCTTAATATTCTTTAGCTTGTGGGCTATCCATAAAGAACAATTTGAAAGCTCATCCTAACTCATACTAGTTCTTGTGAGCCATAAGATCCACCTAAGCACGTTAAATTATTTCCTTGCATTGATCCCTCCGAAATTGGTTTGTTTGTTTACATCCCGATTCCGTGGCAACTAGACTATTCACCTATTAACGAGGCAAATGACGCCCTGCGGAGAGGCTCCCTTTAAAGTGAATTTGAGCGAGAGGATTGCCTCCTCTGGGGAAATTGAAGGACGATCACGTGACCGAAACAAACCCATTAACGGCACAAATCGCCTTGCGATCGCTTCCGAACATTTCATCGCGAGTTTTGCAGCGCGAAAAGCCTCTCTCGGATGCCGCTCTTATCGCCGGAACACAGGATCTTCACCCCCATTTGCCTCTCTCCCTTTTCGCTTTTGGACCCTGATCCCCATCCCCTTTCTCTGACAGGCATTCCTTTTGCACTCGCCAATGCCGACAAACGGATCTCTAAAGCGGATATCCAACACACGTCCTCAAATAGCTGCAGCCCTCTCATCCCATGGAATACCCCAAGGTTTCTCACATCTCTTGTTTAGGTACTGTCTCTCTCCCAAAATGGCGTTGGGCTATCTCAGCCGAACTTCAATGCATTCGATAAAACGTGGGGTCTTGGATACTATGCCTTCCAGGAATCGTGGATGGAAGATCGAGTTTTCGGTCTTTTTTGATCTAAATGGATGTTCCGATGCTTTTTTTAAAGCTACGGAGATTTGATAGGTTTTATTGAAAAATCTTTGTGAGAATAACTAAGGTTGTGTACTCGATAGTTTTGATGTGATGAGGCAGAGAAATGCTGAGCGTTGCCTTAAGATGTCAATTTTAACGAGCTTAAAACTTTTGCAGAAAATACTAATTAAGTATTCTTTCCTACTTGTATTTCCTGTGTTATGAATACCATCAAAACATACCATGAAATCGAAATTCAATGAATATTATTGAAGATAAACGGCATTTACATCATTAAAAGTATTAGGTTATTCATCTATATTAACGATGAAAAAAGAAGGATAAATTTCATTTGAGATAACAAATCCAGTTTACTGACGGTCAGCATGAAATTTTTATTTGTTCAGTATTCAATAAAAATTGTTGTAGTAGCCATGTTTTAGTTTAAATTGTACGCGTTAAAGATGAAGATAGAATTATTACTTTTGCTTAATGAGGAAAAATGGTATTATTACAATAAGTCAAAACGACATTTTGACGAAAGTTATGAAAAATAGAGTTAAACTGTCGATCTCTTAAGGATATTTATTCAATGTAAGGATTGTTGAATTGGAACTTACAGATTATATAACCTACGTATTTCGATTCGTATCATCTTTTTTGACAAATATGTTTTTGATAACGAGGTATTTTAATTGCTTGATGGTTTTAAAAAAGCCGGTCTGATGCAATTTATGAGATATTGAAAAGCGAAGGCAATTCAAGTCTGGAAAATGAAAGAGAATACCTGAAGAGATGTATAGATGCGCCTGAATGATCATCCGAAGATGAGTCCTTAGGAACTCAATGCTCACAAAAGACTGACTGTTTATTTTTTACTTTTTATAAAATAGTGTCGTAACTCATGCGCGTGCAGGTAAACCTCTGTTGCGTGTATTTTCTTTTTACTTTTATATTACATCCGTTTTCGTAGTATCTTACTGCGGACGAACAAAAATATTTTGTCTAGGTACCAGAGGTGACGTTATCAAATTATGTACTATATATAACTAATACGATTGAGAATTTATTGCGAAAAAAACAGGCTTCATGCCTCATTCTTCATTCATTTCAACATATTTATTCCTCCGTTCCTCCGCCCGAAAAGTCCCCCCGTCACTTTAAATTGAAAATTATAAACAATCTAAGTTACAGAAGTTCTAAACTGTTCCCCACAGAAAATCTTTGCCCTGCCTTTTGCACAAGGTCCAATCTACGATCTCACCTGTGTAATGGCCGGGACCAAACAATTAAAGTGAAAAATCTAGAATATTCAGGCTTGATTGTGGTAACTGCAATACTTGTTACGTTGGCCAAACTGGAAGGTCCTTCCGAACTAGCACAGAAGAACATAAGACGTCCTTCGTTAAAGAATCTGGAAATTCCCATTTTACCACACATCTCATGGAGAATAATCATACGGCATCTTTCTCCCATCCCATTGTCCTCAACGTTGTCCATATTATCCAAGCTTCTTTCCTATATATAGGAAAGAAGCTTGACAGCTGCAGATTCACTGCCACCCTAAGTTTTCCATGAATCTCGCAAATGAATATCTTTTCGCCGAAAATCAACCCATTCTCCTCAAGTCCGTACTTCCCACTTACCCCTGCTAGTCCTTTTCCATAGGATTCTTCTGCTATTCCCCGCTTTCTCTGCTTAACCCCTTCCTCTCATCCACCACTCTCAGTTGTCGCCTTCTTTGTTTCTATTTGTATGTATTCTGCCATGCATTTCTCCCGGTTGCCTGAAGATGAGGTAGAACCATCGAAACCGGTCCTGTTTCTTCAAATATATTTTCTGTGGACGAAGTCATATTGTGTTTTCTTTGAACTAATCAAAATTTATAACTAAATTACATCAATCTTTTATAAATGAAGGCAGTAAATATCTTGAAGATATTTTGCAGGCGTTGTGTTTTAATGAGCATGGAGAAACAGGCATCACTTTCGAAGGTTAACAGTAATTCTGAATCTATTGGACTAAAATATGAGTAATTTACCGTGAGGGAAAGCTTCCAACCTATGCGACAAGATGCAGTAGTTGGCCGCATAATATCAGACAGTAAGATTAGAATATTTCATTGTACACATAAAGTTTTCTTCATTTTTATTTCGGAATAGCCAAACCTCGTTGATTAATGAAATAAAAACCGATAAATACAATATTAATTACAAAGTACAGACCTTACGAGAAATCGTTAGGTGGTTAATGTAACTACTGAGATACATAGCGTATACATAGAGAGAGTAATAGCTGTTTACTAAAGGAAAAGCACATTTTGTGAGATTTTGTCCAATACATCGATGGACAAACAATTATCAAGACCGTTGATTTAGAAGCTCTCCTTTTCGGTCGTAAATGTTAACCCGTGATTTTTCACCGTGAATGTAAAATGCTATAACTGCCTCGTCTTCATAAATCATTGATACTGCCATTACCTGTAAATGGGACTATACTTCCCGTATTCTTCTTTCCGTATATTCTTATAGGGAAATGGGTGAGCGTGAGAAATATCATAGGGTGATATTGTTACGATTGAATTTACGTGGACGATTTCCTATCATAGAATTCTGGCTCAGGGAGGAAAGTAAGGGCAAGATACCCCACCCTTCGTTTTGCTTAGTCGCCTCATCCCTCATCAAAGGGTTTTTGAAGTAATGGTGGAGTAATATTGAGGATTCAACCAACTTTCTGGCTTTGACTGCTTTGATAAGACAACCAATTATCAATAGAAATACCATTTTTCATGTCATTTCCCAAAACGCTCATACGAGATACTCATAGATACATATAAATTTTATATTTTTGCCAGAAAAGCGATTAATAAAATGTTACTTTAATAAAGATAACCCGCCAGATTGCGGCCCATGGATGAAACATTTCGAGCTCCGACGCCGCGACTTTGATTAAAAACATTTGATTAATGGAATTCCTCCTCGTTAAAATGAATCCCACGCGAACGCAAGCGCCCGAACGATTCCGTATAAAATGGAATGAAGACATTTTCTTCGCTTCCCGCGACGTCTTCTTTCCCCCAATTCTCATATGGGCGCAGACCCTCAAATTTTACGGCGGGCATCCGGGAGAATAAGATAACCCACATAATTCTCAATCTTTTATTAGGCGTACCTTCAAACGAAACAGCCACTTTCTTTATTATTGGACGGGCGACGATCCTCTGCTAGGGTCCTTTCCCCTTCTTTTATATAGACCCTATTCCTTCGAATAAAGAGAGGATAATGCATTCCTTCTGGAGTTCCGGAGGACCGTATCCCGCGAGTCTTATAACGTCTGAAGAATGGTCGGCCCATTTGACAGCGGGGCTCCTCCATTTGACAGTAAATTGTGCCATAACGAGAGGGGGAAGACTGGGAGTTGGAGAGTTAAAGGAGGTGGCCATGATAAACAAGGGAAGCTGCACCGTAAGAATGTTCATAAAACGGGGGAGGGACCTTGGAATAGAGGTAGCCTTTCAGAAAGAGCACACAATATTAGTTGACGTGATATAGAGGGCGTGGCGAGTGAGGGAGGGGTGCGGGAGGATGGAGCGTTGGGATTCGTGGGGGGGGAGTGTGGGTGGGGGGCTATGAAAGCGTCCTTCTGCACGCTTCGCCATATTTCCAAGTTGTCAACTCGGGAGATGGAGAGAGATGTGTTTGGAGGAAAGGAATAGAGGAGTTGAAATGGAGGAAGATGTGAGATGAGAAAGTAGGGTTGGATCTATTTTCGCAGTCTCAGGCAAGTTCTAATTGTGTAGCGCACGAATAACTTACGGAGGATTAATTAAAAGTAGTGCGAAGAACAGGAACCTGATAAATTTGTCGGTATTTATCGTTTATAATTGGGGTATTTCTGGTGGGTGTAACATTAAAATTAGAGCATGGTATAGAGTAGAGGTGGAACACTGGTATCCTATTTTTATATTAGGTATGTTGGGAAGATGGCGCATATCACGAATAGCAAAGGCATTCTGTCCTCCCCATCGTCTACCAGCCCGAACTGCTCTAGAGTCAGCTGGTACGATGGCCCTCAAGCTTCATCGGTCTGGCTACTCGGCCTAACTAGAGTCGGCCAGCTTGACTGCCCTCCAAATCGGTCTGCCATAGAGGCGGCCCGCTTGGCTGCCCTGATCCCCGTGGAGACGGTATCGAAGGTAGGAATAAACATTTCTCGGACAATCTGAGCATTTTCTCCTTTATGTCTTCGCGACAGCTAGACATATTCCAGTATCCACTGCGGTTTCACTTCACATTTTGCACATAGCTCAGTTATTTAAATTATTTGAGTATCTTAGCCGCATTTACTACTATAAGAATATGTGCAATACGTCATTCAAGCTCGGCTTGAAGATTTCACATTAGGCCTTATGGTTTCGTATACGGCATTTTGATGAAGAAGGGTTCCCCAACCCTGGTTAAAAGATTTAAAAGAAAACAAAAATAAAGTCTTGTTTAGATAAGGTGAGCAAAGTAGCCTGTCCCACTCCTTTGTCAGGATGCCTCTTATTTACGAAGCTAGCTTTTGAAAATTCTAAATGTATTTTTCATTGAAAATTGTTTACCATTGACGTAGCCAGGGAGGGGTTTTGGTGTTAACACCCCCCTTCCACCCAAAATGGGTTTAAAAAATCGAGGATTTGGGGGGTAAATTGTAATTGTTTAAATATTTAAAATTACACCTGTCACATTTGACTCGCAGGGAATGTATGTAAATATTTATCTCATTCCATCTTTCTTACATTTAGGGCTAGGGCAGAAGGTTTCCTGCCCCGGGAATGTAGGCATTTTTGCGTTTACTCCATAGCTATGACTTTAACCGCAGAAACATCCTGGATACGCCCCTGGGTTTACCATCCTGTGTGTCGCAATTAGTACAGTAAAGCAGAGAGAAAAGGTAAGATTCGTTTTAATACGTGCAAGCTACTATTTTCATGGTTGAATAGGCTGAATGGTTTACAGATTGCGAAAAGGTTAGGCCTTCGGCTGAAAACAGAGTGTATAAATGTATGAAGGAAATCCTGAAGCATATATTGAAAATAGGAGAGCATTTGGTAGGAAAGGCTTTCAGCTAATAAAAGTGCTTGGAAGTAGTACAGAAAGTCATTAAAGTATAGACAGAAGGATAGGGAATAGTGAATGACGTAGAACTCAGTAAATCAGAGATCTTCCTAAGAAAAGACAGAACACCGATGAAGATGGTGGTCGTAGTAATTTTGCGTGCTCCTCCTCTTGGCGATGATAAATCGAATCTCGAATCGATAGTAATTCTCATCGCGCAGAGCTAATCGATGCATTTTAATGTGTAAACGAGGGAAATAGAACATTTTATATGCGGTATGAATGAAAGTATGACTGAGTTTACAGAAGGAATGTATACATTTCAGGAGTTATATCTAAATATTTATTTATTCTGCCCAAATCAAAACCCACGGATGAAAAAATACTCTTGATTTCCTCGCAGATGGAGCCATTTACCCAATAGTAAGAATAATCGCTCCCCTTGCCCTCGAAAATGAGGGAAGATGTTGTCGAGGGAGAAAGGAAACGAAATGTCAGATGAGGGAGAATACGGAATGGAGGGGTATAAAAAAAAGAGGGCGAAAATAAAAGAGGTTCGTCGACAAATGGATGCGCGAGGAAGTATGATATGAGACCAATATCCCCTTCCTATTGCCTCGTTTGAGATTGGTCGTAAATCTCCTTTTAGTTAGGTGGTGCGAATGGAGGGGCGTGTTCCTCCCAATCGCCCTTTACTGGGGGCCATCTTCGTGGGGCGTTTTTATGCGCCCCCTCAAAAAGGTTGCTTACGGATCGAAGGCGGCATTCTTATCCGGTGACATTCGAGGACCGTCGGAATGGCGCGCATCTTTTGCATTACCAACCATCTGTTTATATCACTGTTGTAGCAACGAGTAAACAGCATTGTTGCAGGAATCTATCGGCAGACATTTTGCGCGTTCGAGAGCTTGGGGGATTTATTGAAAAGTAAAGGTGATTGCGATAAGGAGGATAATTATCCTCTGTCCGCCGCGAATCCTGAAGGAGAAACGGAAGAGGAGCGATGTAGCGAAGGAGTCCTCACGCGTTGGACTCCCTCAATAGAAACTAATAATACCACTACTAATAATTAGCTTCTGAATAAGGGGAGTCTAGTAATTTTAAATAAATCGGTGTTGTTTATTTCACGGCGATCTTTCCTAATCAATGCTTAGGTTTTTCTCGCACCTCTCTGCCCCGTCTAAATCAATTTAAGTCCTTATTTCATACTCCAGATCGACGACTTTACCTAAATTTCTCATTCAACTTCTAAAATATTTTTTTTCCACTAGCATTTTACAACATGGATTTTCTTCTGATTGATACATGTTATTGCGCTGTCTCACTATTTTATCAGTTAACATTTACTACTTGATATTGTTTTTTTGTCAATGTTGACTAGTATTGCAGAGATAGCCCGAAGTTACGCAATGGGACCTACGAAAAATCGCGCATGTCGAATTCGCGTAAGTCGGGATGCACCATTGCATATAAATACATTGAATTTCGTTTAATTTATATCAAGCACTGACAAAAACACTAGAAAAAAATGTTTAATTTAATTTTAAAATTATATTTTTAATACATAACAATTCTTAATACAAATTAATACGAAATTTTAACATATAAACGAGTTACGTAAAACGAAGCTATTTCGATGTCGATGATTCCATTGAATAGAACAAACTCATCCGCCGTCATAAGTTCTTCTTTTAAACACGCAGAATTTCTGCATAGCTTCGTGATATATTTTTCATGAATTTCTATAATACTTTTTTCGTAGGAGTCTATTCTTTCTGTTATTTGTAAACCTTTTTCGATTGAGCCAATAGCTTCATTTTAAACTTGCAATTGTCATATGTGAGATATGAAACGAAAAAGAAAATCATGAATTGCGTATCTCCGACTTGCGTCTGGTTAACGTAAATCAGGATGGCGTAAGTCGGGACAGCATTCGTCGGGGTGTTACTGTGTATGTATGCACGAACCTTGGTAAAGACCAAGTGGTTTTCATAGGAATATCCAAATCAATAAATTCAGCTCTTAACGTCGAAATGAGTTCCTTGAGAGAGCGTTTACCCGTGTATTCTCAAAGGCGTGTTGGGCCTATGTTTTAAAACCCACCTCGAGTATTTGGTAACTTTAAGCCCATTTAAATAACCCCCATTAGGCAAATGGCCTCCTCGAAAACTTCCCGGAAAAGTCCTACCCCCTATCAGCTTTTGAATGCACCTCTATGATGTATGTGCGTGACGTCCTGAGGGAATCCAAGGAAGAAGAGCTGAGAATGTTCCTTAAAATTTCTAAAATAAAACACCTCAACATCCTGCTCGATCCTGAATGCATACCTGAGGAAAGTTAGTTCCTCTCCTTCCCACGGACGTCTACAAAACGAAATCCTTGCGTCTTCTCATTCTGTGGGGGCGCTCCACTAATGACCTCCCAAACCGAAGCCGTGCGTGACGTTCGAAAGACGTGTTCCTTCTGCTTCTGAGGGCTACTACTGAGGGATACCCATAAATTATCCCTGAAGAAATGTTTCCGTCTTGGACCCATTGTAAAAAAAGTTGTGGAATACTGTAATGGAATTAACTCATAATGCGTTGAACTCAGATGTCTGAAAGATGCTTCTTTTAGTCGGGGCTCACGTATTTTGCTTGCTGCAAGTGAACGAAAACCTTAATTTCTATTCTTCATTCGCGTTATTCCACGTTTAAAAATAATCTACGTGCAATCCAAAAGAATGTTACCCCTTTTAAACAATGTTAGAGATAAAATAGTAACCTAGTTTAGCGGCGCTAATATTTGCACAGTATTCCGAACATTTATAAACAATAGAATACATAAAAGAAAAACGGAAGGATGTAAAGTCAGAATTCAAAACTCAGTTAACATTTAAAACAACTGAATCGAATTTCATTTCATTCTCACGGCATCTTTCATACCGTAAAAGCATATTCCAAATCTAAGGCAATAAAATATTAAACGGCATTTACTTGAAAACCTCAATCATCAGCATAAATGTCAATATAGAGTTATTTTTAAGGCATGCCAGAGTAAAGGTATTACCTACCATTTTTGTATAAGAGATAGATAACTTGGCAAATTCATAACGGTTACAGACGTATCGGAATTCATTTAAAGTATTTCTAATCGGAGACGTTACCATGGAAGACAATAAGGTGGTAATGGAAGAAGTCGACAGCATTGAATAAATGGCATTCCGTGATAATTTATACTCTAGATCAGGGTTTCCCAAAGTGTGTTCCGCGGAACACTGGTGTTCCACGAAGAGTTTTTAAGTGATCCGCGGAAACTTACGAAGAATGATAATTCTTGTATGAATTTCAGTTTTGAATTAAGAAAAAGTAACCTAGGTGTTCCGCTGATATCATAGAATTGATAAAGTGTTCCGCCGCAGAAAAGTTTGGGAAACTCTGCTCTAGATAATATCACGACAGCTTTTCTTCCACGAGTAACGAAACTGTAATTTAAGGATTTTGCATATTATTAAAATATCCTATAATTATAGGTNACTTTTTCCTGTTTTTTTCAAAATCTCCTAAATTACGCGTCCTAGAGAAAAAGTAAACAAATTGTATTTTAAAGTACATAAAATTTCCTACATTTTAAGTCCAAATCAAGCGTTATGTGTTCAGAACTTTCCGAGAAATATCTCTTCAAAAATTGACCATTTTTTACACAAAATGAAAAAGTTTTTTTTTAGTCGTGTATCTTAAATGCACTTATATCATAACGATAGAAAGAGTCTACAGCTAATCTTAGATTGATTCAGATTGCATTAAACTGGTATTGTGAAACGTCTCAAAAGATTTGAAGAACATGGGTGGCAATCTTACTGACTCATCGCTTCTGTTTTCGGCGGTTGCTTCTTTTACGCAGAAATTTCCAAGCTATAGGAACACCAAAGCTTTGGACTTCAACTATTCGGCACTGCTACTTTTTCGTTCGTCGAAATATCACACCGTGGAGGCTGAAAGGAAAGAATAAGACGCTGTATGAGAAGAAAATGAGTAGTAATAAAGGGAGAGGAAGGCCGTGAAAAAGCTGGTGGAGTATTGTGTACGGAAATCCGAAAAAAGTAGAAAGATTAAGGAACAAAAGGGAAAGAATGAAAAGGTGTGTATAAGTGTCGAAAGAGTACACACGGATTGGAAACTATGAAAGGGAACCCTTTATACACAAAACCTTTCGTGAATAAACGAGCCAATCGGGTGCCAACCCACCAAAAGTGAAAAGGATGGGCGTGATGGATATGTATAGATGTATGGCAATGTATTTAAGAATACAATTTTCTCAACTTCATAGCCTTCATCATTACTCAGTTTACAAATTAATTAAGAGAGAGCATCACCTTTCCGGCGAAATGTGACAGGAATAGAAAAGTATCAGAAATAATCAAAACCCTAGCTGGGAATCTTTTAAAGAAGTAATTTATACAAATGACGACTTATTCTGAGGAGAAATTTCTTATTTATTAATTTCTCAATGCCCCCAAACCTCAACGCCACAAACATCCATTTATTGGACAATTACAGTGGTGGGCTTCAAACAATAACTATGGACGAACACACAGGACCATTCCCCAATCAGAAAAATCCGATTAGCCGGGATTCGAGCCCGGAACCTTGGGGTTTGGAGCCTAAGACATAATGAAGACTTTTAAGTCTCCTCTTCGATTTAACCCATGTTAGAAGTAAAGAGTCAAATAAAAGTGCAGACTACAGAGCTACTCGATAAATTCATGCGTAAGAGTTTGAATGGCAAAACACGAAACATAGTGTTTCCTGCTTAAAATAAACGCGACTTTAGTATCCAGGCTACAAAGAAATTGGTAGTAGTAGTATTTTAAAAAGTGCTTCCTCAGCTTAGGCCATTTCACACGCAGACTCCCATCAGGAATCGAACCCGGGAACGAGGGGGGAACGTCGAACACGCCTTGGCTCGGGTAAGAAATTTCTCGAGGACTGTTACCGTTGGTCTCCTTTCCGATATAGCATAATTAGCGTGAATAAATTAGTGGACTCGGAGTGTTTACACTCCCTGCCGTAACTCATACGGCGACTCACAAGGTACAAAAGGAAATTTAAATACTAAGGGTACCGGATAATCGGATGATTCGGAAGCAATAGCCGAATCAGAACATGGCGACTCGAAGGCAAACATCCTTACAGATAGGTCATTAACCTGAATTTCTGGGAAACAAAGCAGCTGTCACCGGCGGAAATTAGCCGGTCGAGTGCTCTGACAAAGGGACAATTTTCCATGAGAAAGCTACAAATGGAACGAGAAGAAGATTGAAATTTGTAGATCTGAGATCGGGAAGTCGTCAAGTCGTTGACACGGGGAATTTCTGTGTGATGGAGTGAGTTACAGGACTTCTCCAAAGGTTTTCAGCCACCCAGGAGGCAAATAGACTCTCGGAAAGACTACAAACGAAATTTTGGGCCAAAAGAAACGACTCAAGCGACTGATTGGCCGTGAAAAGAGTTTTCGACCGCGGCAAAGGGACTCCCTGCTCCTTCTGGAAACCAACCCTTCAAACGACGGGACCACCCTCCCTGTGTTTACCTTCCAGGAACACCGATAGGGGTCGTGGTGAGGGTCTAAAGGGGCGTGGGAGTGGGGGTTGAGTGACAGGTGACCAACCATCTCCCCTAAGTCACTCACTTAACTGTATCCTGCGTGTTGCCGTGCCTCGGGGCGAATAATAAGTAAGTGGGAAGTGTGTGGCGAAGAAAAGAGTGCCTGACTGTATCCTCTACCCTCGGCGGATGGCCAGTGGCAACCGCATCAAATTGGAATCACTAAGTCACAGCGTGCAGTAGTAATGTCCAAATCTCAGTCATGAGGATTCAGTTATCTTTATCGATGCAATGGTGAACACACCGCCCAACGAGCCATATGGCCCAGTAAAGTTATCGACCTTACGAAAGGGCATGTAGTTCTAATCTATATATATAAAGCAGAAATTCTGTGGGTTTGTGGATTTGTGTGTATGTTTGTTTGTCCGCGATTGGAGTCCACACCGTTTGTCCGATTTGCATCAAACTTTGCGTACGTGTTCTCCATGAGCCAGAAGGAAGTACTGTCAACTTTTCATTCTCGAAATTAGCTGGGTTTGAACCAAGATCGTTCAGATAGATTTCCATAAGAAATACATGTAAAGTTCGATTTTATCGGGTACAGACTTTATTTCTTTGTTGATTCCGAGTGCATGCATTTTCCCATAAGAATGCATGTGTATTTAGGCGATTTAATGACGATATGAAGAGGATAAACTTTTCAGAGATTTTTTTTATATCAGTCACCAACAATTCGTAGTGATAAATTACAAGGGCAACTAACATGCGTAGCACCATAATAAATTAGTGGAGATGGAGGAGTAACTTTTTGTTTATCAGTTCGGACTCTTGACAATTTTACGATTAAATGTACCAGAACCCGAAGTTGAAAATCTTGCAAACTTACACATTACTTTGAGACATGTTAATAATAAGATGGATATTCCATAATGATTCACATTCTTATTGTTGATTGTAGATTTCGGCCTCGAACTATGATTAGAAAATTTTTGTTTTCAATAACCTGTTCCATTGGACTAAACTAAGATGCGAGGTGTTATTTTCTCTTACGCACAAATTGGTGTGCTATATTGAATCCGAAATCTATTTTCCCCGTTGAGAATCAACGGACACTTCAGCTAGTATTTTTAATATACTGTTAGGGCCTCTGTCGATAGCAGGAAATCCATTTTGCAGCTTTGAGACACCTGTGCGGGCTGCTATTCAAAAAACAGCAATTTTTGCACTTTTTCCTGTTTTTTTCAAAATCTCCTAAATTACGCGTCCTAGAGAAAAAGTAAACAAATTGTATTTTAAAGTACATAAAATTTCCTACATTTTAAGTCCAAATCAAGCGTTATGTGTTCAAAACTTTCCGAGAAATATCTCTTCAAAAATTGACCATTTTTTACACAAAATGAAAAAGTTTTGTTTTAGTCGTGTATCTTAAATGCACTTATCCCATGAGGAAACTTGTGTGAAATTAATTTGTAGTAAATTTGTATAGTTTTTTTAATTTTAATTCAAAACGACGCTCGTAGGCCCAAAAATTCCTTCTGAAATGGCTGATACCAAACCGCACACTTAATTTGGTAAACGTATATTAGTAATAAATTTATAAGCGACCAGGAAACGATTAGGAAATATATAATTTTTACTTTGCCCATTCTGCTTTACTAGCCTTCACTTTATTCTATGCACAGATTTGACGTAATGATATGATGACTTTATGATAATCATATGATGATACTGATATTATGATACTTATATCTACATCTACATATGTGCCCTGCAGCCGCCTTTCGACGTGTGGCAGGGGCTGCGTGCACTTTATTTCCCTAATCGGTCCTTTTGTACGCGGAAAAATTAATTCTTGAAACGACTTGTTCTAGCATCTATTTCTCCGATTATTCTCACAGTATCAGAACGGCCTATGTAACAGAAATTATGCATAATATCAGCTACATCTTCTATGAAAGTACCTTCTCTGAACTTATTAATTAAATTAATCCTTTATTTAAATCTTCTAACTTCTAAAGATTCCCATCCTGCGTCCTGAAGCATCTGTGTATCTCTCACTGGTCGCAATTACTCACAAAACGTATCGTCTTTCACTGCATCTTTTCAAATTTCCGATTATTCAAGGACAGCATCCCATACACTACACGCATACTCAAGATCAGGCCTAACTAAAGCAAAATAACATCCCTCGCGAACCTTTTCTTCGCTCCGACCGACTATTCTTAACGAAGCCGAGTTTCTTAATTGCTCTTCCGCATATATTTAGATGTGGGTACTCCATCTCAAGTTATTCGTGAGAGTTACCCCTAGATATTTCACAGGTTCTACTGTTAATAAATTTATCCAACGGAGAGATTATTAAAAGAAACTATATGAAGGCTGCACCAAAAGCCGGGATGGGCTTCTTCAGAGATAGCAAAACAAAAAACGCACATGTGGACCTGTTTCAGAAGGAAATTCCTATCCGGTGAAGAATTGCTATAAATTGGGAATTATCTTAACTATGATTTATTGGCCAATCTTTTCCTGCGCGTATTTAAGCTCGCATATATTTCCTCATATTGTGTGTCTGCCACACTGTCCCTGTAACTTAACTTCCTGCGATTTATTCAGGGATTTTATCTCAAACTCGAAATAGCTCTGGGATATTCAGTAGAGATAATCTCAAAAATGCCGTAAAACTTTTCAATCCTGCTTCCGTCCACGAATAGAGCTCGTATCGTTCGGATGATTCAGCAAAGGAATCGAAATTTCCGTAGAAGTGATAGTCGTTTTCAAAAATGTACTATTAATCGAATCATTATAAAAGAGACTTTTTTTTTTCGATAAAATCTCAAATCATAACTTCGAGTTATAATTAAGGCTCCGTTACTTAAAAATATTTCGTTATAAGAAAGTACTACCGTGTTGGTCAATCTTGTTGTACTTAATGATGGTACATTTTATTAATTTACTCTGATGAGAGATAATTTTTCAATAACTTGGATCGTAAAACAAGGAAATTTATCACACTAAAAAATAAACATGAATTACGTTATTTGTGGAGTGGGGACTCAACTTCCTCACGTGCATTATTCCTTGTTTTTCCTAAATCAATATGCATCATTAGTTAATATAAATTACCATATATATATATATAT
>KZ308579.1:180946-321751 GCA_000376725.2 Ladona fulva | reverse complement strand
ATATATATATATATCTCTAACTGAAACACGCACGTTGATACTTAAAGAGGAAATCATGAAAATGCATGAGCTCGGATTCAACAATGGTAATAGTCGTCATGGGGACCGGTTGTTTACAACCACAAAATATCACAAAATGTTCGTCTATTTTATCAAAATTATCGCAATTTCGAATCGAATGCAATGTTCCATAATTTCCATTTAATTTCCCATCTTTTGGTGCTTGTCTCGATTTCGTACGACTATTCTTTCTGATTTAATTTTGCTAATAAAATGAATCCTGCAAGCGATAAAACTGCAGAATATACACACACGCAAATTTTATACTTTACATACAAGATAAGTTTTCGACCAAAATACTTTATGAGTGACTTAATTTCTTTAAATACAGCGACTTTCACCAAGCTTTGATAAGCTCTTACATTAATTATCCACAAGTAATCTTCGTTCGAAAATATTTATGTTTTTCTAAGCTATCTTTCGTATGCTTTTGGCCTCACCGCAATAAAAACGTGCAAATGACGAGGCATCGCATTGGGAATCATAACAAACAAAAGAGCAGAGGCCATTTTCAAAGCTAATACCCAAACGGTCGTATAACTGTCAAGGGACCTAATAGAAAAATGCAGGTGCACAAAGAAAGTGAAATAATAGAGGAGAGGAAGGGTTGAGGAAAAGAGCGGTGTTACTTACAAGAGGCACTCTTTGGAAGACGTGGCAAACGGGTGAGAATGGCGGAAGAACCGTTCTGTCAGGGACCACCAAGAGAGGGTGGTGCTTCTTGAGGCATCGACCCCGCGGAAGGGGTAGCGCAGGGTCCAGATGGGGGCGGAAGGGACCTCGGGCTAAGGGAATGGTTTGGGACGAAGCGAGATTCGAACGGCAAGCTAATCGAATCAAATCTCGAACTTCGGAAACTTGTACAAGCACCTAAAACCGACGGAAATGAAAATATGGAACCTTTTTCCACATTACCATAACTAGACGCTAAATGAAGCTGTAATTACTGAGTCACGCATCCATAGTTGACTCTTTTTCTCTCTAATGAAGTGTATTTAATCGGACAGTGATTAAATGCCTACAACAAAGCATAATCGCAAATGAAAATATGCATGTGAAATTGACCAAGCGATACATTACTAAGTTAATTTTAAATAAATAGATACCGGAGTGGATTAAAGCTATCAGAGGCCATCGGCGCATAGATCGGATTTAAGCCCTCACTAGGAATTTCGATTCAAATATCGAATTTTTTTCGTAAATTACACAAATATACATCTCATACAATAGGATACTCGGTCGCTTCACTACAGCAAGAATAAAGCAAGTTTTGAATTAAAATGCATAGTATTTCTATAAATTATAAAGAATGATGACATTACGATCTAATATATCCTATAAACATATCATGCAGACTTATTCAACAAATACAAAACTCTTTCTTTAAGCGAAAAACCAGAACAATTTTACTGTCATGAGAATTCATTAGCACTTGCCTTAGGCCCCCACAGAGATGAGGCCCTCAGCTAGGGGCCTATTGGGCCTAATTATAAATCCGCCCCTGGATAGATAGACAAACCCTTTATTGGCGAGGTCAGGCCCAATTGGGCTTCATTTCCACCTAAATTCGTATATCGATATTATATGTACAGATATTAATTTAAAAAAGGTAAGTGTGGAGTTATTACATAAAATGAAGTTATTATAATCCGTTCACTAAATGTTTGTAGTTTAGAGAGAGAGAGATGTTATCCCTTCGTATAGGGAGCCAATAGGACAGAACGTAAGTGCACCCGTTCAAACAAAACCAGAAGAAAATCAAGATTTTCTTTGAATTGTGGTATTTTTGTTTTTTCTGCGGTTATGTTATTAATTAACCTAAAATAAATCACAATGTTTGAAAAAACAACAATTATTTCAGGCATTACTTTCACTCAATTTTGAAAAAAAAATGAAGCGATTTTGACTAAATTTATATTTTTATGCTAATGTTGCAACACAGCAAAGTTCTGCCACGCTCCTGATGACTGGAGGGGGTCTTTCGTCCTGTCCTATTGGCTCCCTATACGAAGAGATAACATCTTCTCTCTCTCTCTCTCTAAACTACAAACATCTAGTGAAATGATAATACGTGCAATAGAGATAATCTTCAATTCGAATAAGGATCACAATAAGTGAGTAAGAGCATGTCCAGGATGTTATATTTGAATTCAACGATACAGAAATGTTCGCATCAGTGTATTATAAAATGAGTTTGTAAGCAAACGATGCTGGGAATTTTTTTCCGGAAAGCAAATCATTTTGAGTATGTATATATACGCGTCGGTATGTAGACTTGCCTCCCTAACCTCTTTATTTTATTGCATCTGATGAGATGAGAAGCTAAATGGAGTTTACCCTTTCAAAGAAAAGAGAGGTTTAGGAGAACGAGAACTAGGGTACAGAGTGTACGTGTCATCTATCGAACATTTCCGCAACTATGTTCCTTCATCTTTTCTCCGGGCATGTATTTACCTCTTCCCTTGAATTTACTCCTCCTTTTCTAACTCCCTTTATTCACAAATTGGCTTCATCTGTTTTTTCACAACCTCGACATAATTCCAGTTATAAATAAAACTGCACAAAAAATTACTGAAATGAAAAATGAATGAATTTTTTCACTGACAAAACGTCACTTATTTATTGTATTTCGAGTTAGGTGTAAGAAGGGACTAGGAAGTCTCAATCTCTTCCTTCAATAAAGATGTTTTTATTATTATTACTAGTAAACGCACCCGTCAAGCATGACGAAACATAATTTAATTTAAAAATATATCTATTATCGTATATATCTCTATTATCGTATAACCTCTGCAGGTAACGAATACCTACTTTACGTACTACAATTCTTATGGGAAAGTATACTAACTGATTATCCCCGTGTATTTATATGGGATAACTCATGAAATCAACGTTCAACAATTGCCTTGGTCGTTAAAGGGTTGGGTTGTTTATTCTCGCAACTTTATGTTCTCGCAACTTTGAATTTATATGAATTTTTCACAACTAAAATAAGATTCTATGACTATTTTCCTTTCTTGTGACACTTGTCTCAATTTCGTAGGACCATTGTTTTTAATTTAATTTTATAAAAGAAACAACCTCTGCAAGTCAAGAAAACATACTTTACGTTCATATCTTGTGGAAACTTATTATGGGCTCCTGGGTTCGAACCTTCACAGAGATGAGAAAAGTTTTCCGCAGGGTTTCAGCATCGTAGAAACACAATGCAGTCTGTTTCGGATCTCTAAGACAAGCCGTTTCTGAGATAAATAGGGGGACGGACAGAAATTTGCTTCATATATATATGAAGCAAATGTAAATAACAATTATAATAATTATATATGTATAATCATTATAATTGTTGTTTTTGTTTGGTTGTTAGTATTGTTATTATTATTATATTATTGTTGTTGTTATTGTTATTATTATCGCTGTATTTGAAAAGACGGAAAGTGTCAACGATTAAAATAAGCACTGAAGCTAATACAGCGTTACGAAGCAATTTATGGCGCCAAAAATGTTAAAAATGAAGATGAAAAAGAAAAAATTAGCTGCAAAGATAATTTTACAGTCAGGAAGGCCATGGTTCAGAAGCTGACATTGATAATTATTTACTGTATTTCCCAAAAACTTATAAACATCTCTGTTCTGTTATTCTTAAATGCTTTGCTGAACTCGAATTGAAAGTGATATCTTCCAAGTACACTCTGTAGTTTGAGTATGTCCGTGAAACATCCCAATGAGATCACAACTCAATTACATAGATCCCATTGAAACCCATTACTTTCCTTCCTAGACCTGAAATTTTGTGCAAAGATATGATGAGGAAATAAAGCGGCTTAAAAATCCACCTTTCAGACGATTTCCTTCCTTATTATGATAACATAAGGAACCGCGACCGCGGCTTCCTTGATCTTACTCGGGGAATGACAAACACTAGAATCACCAATCGATTTATTTTCCGCAAAAAGACTTTCCTGTTTGCGAAACTATTATCCCGCTCCCACTTGTTTACAGGGTAATCAATTACCGTAAAGAAGTAGGAAAAAACGAAAAGAAACTTGTGAGATACAAAAACGATGCCGCCCATGACGGTTACGAACTGTGTTTTTACATTTTTTGGATTTCCTTTTTCAATTCTTCCTTTACTATCTCTACATCATTAACGCTATTTTAACTTAAAATTACGAAGGGTTTGTTCGGAGCCGCGCAGAGCATCTTCCGCCTGGGCGCGGGCATAATTTGCCGCCCCTTAAAATTATATACCAAATACATACATACCCTGATTTGCAACTAAAAATATTTTTGTAAAACTTTGAAAAATCATTGTTTTATGAATTCTTTTTCCGGCTCACTTTGGTTAAATCATCATCGACACTTAATTATGCATATTCCGTATGTTGATATAATGAATGGTCATTATAAGTTGATAGTTGACATTACTTTTGAATATGTTAGCGGCAACAGTCTCCGGAAGTGTCAATGAAACACCCAAACCCTATCTGCAACTTAGGAAAGACTCTGATCAAATCAATAGAAAAGTATATATTCCAAAACCTGAAGACATTTTTATTCATGGTACCAGAAAATCTTTTATTGATTCCAATCCTTTGATTAATTCCACTACATAAATATTCATTTCTCGTAATATTATAATTTTTAAAATGCTGCAATTGTTACTGTATAGGCAATATTTCTTAGTTGATAAGGAAAAGGCTGAAAGGTAACTTTACACAAATGAGCATAGTTGAGCTATCTTGCCAGAATAATTAAACTTGCCGCTCGGGAGACTTTGTGGGCAAGGCAAGCGTTTGGCTAGAGTAGTCACCCGAAAAGTGGATGATCCGGGCTCTGTCTTCTTTGATTTTTTTCTCATCCGTATCTCCTTTGGAATATACCTAGGCGCACATCTTAATATGAAAAGTTACCTTTCACCCTTTCCCTTGAAATCTGCAATATTTCTCACCTTTCCTTCCAATGCCGTCTTCATTTGAGTATCTTAACTCAATGAGAGCCCTGTTCTCTTCTTTTTATCAGTATCATTCGTTGATTTTTCTCCTCTCGCTAATATAATTTCAGGCATCAGAAAAATTATTACTCGAAATGTAACCTTTATTTTACATCCGGGCAGGAATTTCAGCAAGTGAAATTATACGTAATTACTTAGGTGCGGGACGTAAACCGGCCACCTTGTGCGCACCCTTCCTCAGCAGATGGGACGGATTAGAGGAAATGGAGTCGGAGGTGTTGTTGAAGTATGAGGATGGACGGGTGGTTGGTTACCTAGGCAACTCTCATCTCACGGTCCGCCACACGTCATGCACCTCCCGTTGACTCTATGAGGGAAGAGCTCTGGAGTGATGCTAGCACAATGGAGATTAAGGGAAGCTGAGGTGGCAACGGAGAAGGGTAATAATAGCAGAGGCAAATTGTCGAGGGAGGAAAAGAATGCGAGATATAGATAGAGGAATTTGTATTGCATCGGCCCCTTAAGCGGAGGAATTCCTGGACCATTCAACTCCTTTCCGTCAGGAAAACGGAAACAGTGAGCTACGATAACATTTCAACTCCATTGTGTTTCCTTTTTAAATGACATGAGCTCGCCCGGCTGAAAAGCAGACGTAAATTGAACGGGGAAACAAGATTTGGGAAAGTTTCCGTTTTCTAAATCCAGAAGAGCGGTTGTTGTTCCCGGGTTCATCGTTACGGGGAAACATTTCCTAACTACGGACTGTAAACCTTTCAAAATGTTTAATTAAGCCTAATCTCCCGTTGTTAAATTTTTTCATTGTTTGGGTGTACGATTCATAGGTTTAAAAGGGAGTAAAGGTTTGAAAAAACCTCCTTGAAACCCTCCCAAGGCAGCTGGCACTGAACTTTAAGAGAGACTTACGTAGCTCGTCTTTAAGTAGCGAATTATGGATCAGATGAATATTCTTGTATTGATTTATACCAGAAAAAACCGAAGTATTTTTCATGAGCTGACCGAAAACGGACAATTAGTGAAGGCGATCGAGTGCCTATAAAATAAATGTTTTCGTCTCAGTATGCCTTCTTGCATCCTATGCTTAAGTCGAAGATTTTTGCCATGCGGGTATTATATACCGATTTTTGCCTTCTCAGGATCTTGCACAACCGCCCACGAAATTTGGCCGAAAGACACTATTCATATTTCCGTCAGCATCAAACCGAAACGTAAGATTCTGCGAGTTTCTAAACATCATTACCGGATGTTCCCAAAGATTAATGGTTAAAATAACCATGCTAATGGTGTTGGAGAATACGCGACTATGGACTCAGTGGAAGTGTCGAAAATGTTAATTTCAGATTCAAATGTGAGGCCGTTGAGCGGAAAACCTTGATGACATCGTAAGAATGACATCTTTCTACCAGAAAACATGTCCGCCTCAAATTTGTGAGTAAAGTACAGTCTGTACTTTGTCTGTTTGAAATGGCAGAAAGCGTTGATTGAGTGCAATATTTGTGAAATCGTGAGAATTACGAGAGGAAGATAATTTGAACCAATTGCCGGTTTCTGCAACGCCGGATAAGATTTATTCTCCGAGTTAACTGTATATCCGGCGAAAAAGGGTTTCGAAAAAGTTTGGATAGTTTAACCGCTAGGTAAAGAAGAAATAAATAATCCATTGTACGGACAGCATATAAACTGCTTATCCACCGGTGGAATGCAAAGATGGCTTCATGCGCAAAAACTTAGAACAGACGAATTACTATGAGACTGAATATTTATACTAACACTAACCATGCTCCACCCTTACGTTGAAACATATGGCCTACTATCTATAGGTATATTTCAAATGAATTGTGAGGGTTAATTCATATAACACCTTGAAAATTCATTCGCCCCGAGCATTAGTTCCTAAAGCAGGAGTTCGTTAAGCGGGGCGTAATAATAAAAATCAAAGCATAAATTGGAGAAGAAAAAATTAGCATCGATCTGAATTCACTTGAAAACTTGTAAATTGGATCTTTAGTTTAGACATGAAAACCTCGATTGTTTCCTCACAGATTTTACTTGCGACCGGTTTCAACTCATTGCTCATTACGGTCGCAAGTAAAATCAGCGTGGAAACTACCAATTTTTTCATTTCTTATCTACGGCGTTTCACCAAGTGAGGCAAACTAATATTATATTTGGATCTTTAGTTTTAAATATTCGATCGCCTTCTCAAAATACTGTAAAACGTCATCGGGGAAACAAACGTATCGATTGATTTTATCCATTAAGAAGAGGTTTAGTGGAGGTAGTAAGGAGGCCAAGTATATGGAGGAAGTGTCGAGGAAAAGTGGGGAATAAATGGGAGGATCAGGTGAGGGGTGTTACAGAATATTGAAGTGTATCATATCCATCATATAGATGTGTTCATAGGATTTCGATCGCCAATCAATAGGGGATGAGGTCACTGAATCCTTTACAGACAATACTTACATCGAGACAACCAGCACACACATTCATATGTATCGTTTACAAATAGAAGGAAAAAATTGCCGAAGCATATAACGCAATAACAGACGTTAGAAGTAACATTCACGTCATTCATGATAACTCGACGTAAATATGATAACAAGTATTAATGTTAGCCACGGTTCTTGGATAGAGTCAAACCGAGTACCCTGTTTACAAGGGGGTAACAATCAATCCTTAATACGAAGATTTTTCGATCAACACGTGAAAGCCCCCCTTCCACATTAGACAAGCATCAAAGAGAACCCTTCCGGTGGATATAAAGTGATTACGATGATGAAGAGGTAAACTCGGACTGCGGAGAAGAGGGGATGGAAGGAAGAGAAAGGAAGAGCGGAGGAGGAAGATGAGTTGGGGGCGGGGATGGAAGGAATGCCAAAGATTTTGAGGTGGTTTGCGTTTGAGGAAGGTGGTGGTGGGTCAAGACAAAGGCAAGAATGCAGGACGGCTTTCGGAGAGGTAAGGGGATAGAGGTATTAGAGTGCGGAACACAAATTGGAAGGGAAGGGTTGAAAGGACCCTAGAGCGGGCAGCGGGAGGGTGAGGAAGTATGCAGATTCGGGAGAGAAGTGAGTTAGCTTTCCAAGAAAAGCTGCAGGCGAGATATATTGGATTAGAGCGCCTCCTCGGTATTAAATTACTCAGAGGGAAGATCGTTTGTAAGTTATGAGGAGTTGCCTGATGCTTCCGGGAGGTTTAAGCTCCCCTAAGATGAAGCTAAGGCAAATTGCTTCTTCGGAGTTGATGATTGAAAGATTCATTGTTGGAGGAGAGATGTAACAGGGCGTTTGTCTTTTCGGATAGGATAAGTCTGTATCGTTTAATTTTGCCCAAGTCTAATCCATGTCTGTGATGATTATGATAATAAAAATAACAACAACAACAATAATAAAAATAACAATAACAATAATATTAATAACACCAGCAGTAACAATATGGAAGCTGTTGAGGTATTATTGATATTCCTATTGGTAACTCATTAAAAGGAATAGGAAACTACCTCACTCCTCATCCCTCCTGGTAAGTTCCATTCCCTCTCCAAAACGATGTGGTGTGGTTTGAGATACGAATGGGCTGACTGGATGAATACTTATCAGGGGGAGAAATCCGCATAAATTATTCGATTCACAGAAAAGAATGATTAGATTATTCAGGTCTTTATTAAGGAAAGCTTGAGACTAAAAATTCTCCTCTTCCATGTAACCTGTCAGTATATTAATAAAACATAAATAGATTTGTAAAAAGAAATACAGACGAAAATAAATTAAGGTTTTTTAGATGTAAAAAAAACGTAAATAATATTAGGAAGAATAATATCCACAGCAGAAAAGCACCCGAAAAGTAGGGGGGTGTGAAAAACCTGCTAATCCTACTGATAGCACAAGCTAAAAGATGTGAAGGAAACTGTGTCTATGGAAACCAGTTGAGCACTACCGTAACAATAATTCACTAATTCACTAAAACGATAAAAATCACAATAAATAACATTTTAAACAAAAATATCCGAAAATTTAAATCATTTGAAAATTTAAGTAAGATTGTTCAATAGAAAAATCACTTAATAAGCATTGAGTAAATTAAGAACAGTGAGACATGAATATTAAGAAGTCATAGAAAAACGTTGAACAGTATAGCAAATTTTACAAGAATCAAAATTAACAAAAATAAATATAGATAGGATTACGTTTTTTAGAGAGTGTGAAATATTATTCTCTTTTACTTCTGTTAAATTGTAAATATATCATTGCTTCAATTAAAAGTGATTTAAAGGAAACCACCGGTCCATGGGCGTACTCGTAATTATTAGCAACTCTCCCGACTGCTGGGGCCGAATAACTGCGAGACATAATTACAATACAATTTTAGACAATCGATCCATTATAGATTTGAAATCCACGTAAGGGTACGGTTGGTCGCAAAGTTTGAGTTGATCCAACGCTCGTTTCGTCGTACATCCACATGAGAGCCAGACGGCTTGCCGAAGCCCGATATTTACGCACTAAAGTCTAACTAAAAAGACCAGAAGGAACACTTTGCTAATAGACTGAATGAGTTGAGCTTCGGGCGAAGTAAGTTTTGAGCACATAATGATAAGGATAAATTGGATAAGGAGGATGTATGGAAATGTGGAAATGATTGTAGTTGGAGGTAAATCTGTTTCGTTTAATTTTGCCTAAGTCTTTTTCATGGCTGAGATTATAACAATAAAAATAACAATAACCATAACAAGTATGATTATGATAGTAATAATAAAAACAATTATACCAATAACGATAATAATAACAATAATAATGACAATTACAATAACAATAATAATTAAACTGACGCCATACTTCTCAACGTAAGCTTTTTTAGATCCCATTTAAGTTATTTCCCTGGCGCTTTAAACCCTAATTGGTGGATAAATATGAAACGATATTGGACACGCACGACGAAGAGATGAGACGCAAGGAAGAAGCGCAGGCGTGCGTTGCGGTGCGATAAAAATGGATGATTCGGAATTCTTCTCGGCAAAAACGATAGTCAAACAAAACAGGTGCGCGTACTCCGAGCCCAGTACATCTACATCTACATCTACATAAGTACCCTGCAAGCCGCCTTCCGGCGTGTGGCAGGGGGTGTAAACACCAAGAGTAGAATTACTTTTTAAATTTATTATTATCGCGTATCGTTCGCGGAAAAAAAGAGTCTCTAAAACGACTTGTCCTCGCGTCTATTTCTCTTATTTTACGCTCACTGTCGGATCGGGCAAAGTAGCAGGGGGGTCGCATAATATCAATTACGTCATCCGAAAATGTATTTCCTCTGAATTTATCTAACAATCGCAGCCTAGCTTCTAATCTCCTTTCTTTCAAGGATTCCCAACCTGCGTCTGTGAGCATTTGCGTTACACTTGCTTCTCTTCTACACTTACAGTACATGCCAGACGTGAAAGATGTTTCCAGATGTCCAGGAAATATTTGCTAGACCTCGCATGGAACGATGCGGCAAGCATCAGGGCTTCAATCATTGCTGCCAATTTGGCCTTTACTGGTCTGTATCCGGCGGAATTGCCGAAGAACTTTAATGTAGCAATCGGCGGATCCTGTCGTTACAATAACTGCTATAAACTCAAAATTCCACAGATGCTCTATTCAAAGCTGATACTATGCAAGCGTGCTTCTGTGAGGGAGAAGCGAAGATTTTTGAGGAAAGATTTTTTGGTAGATAGAGGATTTTTGAGATGATAAACGTAGAAGTATTTGGTAAATTCTATTTCCAGGTAATTTTACAATAATGTTGTAGCTCGATTTAAGAATTTTATTTCCTAATAATTGTGATACATATTTCGAAAATTACCTATCTTGAAACCATATTTACCAACTCATATCGTCTAAAATTCGTTTATTTAACTTGGTGAGATATCTTAATAAAGTAAAGCCGGCCTTAAAGTATTAGTGAAAGGAACAAAGCTCAAATAAATTGTGGACGATGTGGGGGCTAGAGAAAAGTCATCTACAAAACAAATACACAAGTCCCTTTTGCAAACATACAGCTTTTGGTTAATAATTTATCCCGGCCCAAAAACGCACAGAATGTCGGGATTGTGTCGAAGTATAAATTGATCTTGTAGAGAAAAAATATAATAGAATTCTACTTCTAACTCATGGGTGAAATTTAAATCAATTGAATTTGTATGGATCTTAACGAAGGGTGTTCGCCACTAAACAAGTGGCAAGCATAATAATAATAAAACATCAATGTTGAAGGGCGAGATTGCAGATGAGTACACGTAAAACTCTATACTTGAGATTACTGTAATGAAAAGGTAAAATAGGAACGAATTCTAAACTAACACATCACCGTTTCAATAAAGGTATTTTTGAACCATTCAGATTTCCTTTTTTCGTTCCACATAACTTTTTCAAAATCACTATCTTAAATACTAACGCAACTCGAAAGCGCTAAAAAAATCAGATCACGCTGCATGCAGTAATTCTGCCCAAACAGTCTTCAAGAGGGACTAAATTTAGTGCGAGAAAACCAAATCCTGAACATTTGCATGTTTTATTGCCTGAGGGCGTATCTCGAATCCAGGTTCGTATTTTGGGGTCAAAGTATGGCAGGAGTTAACTTCATACATGGAGCGGCTCTTGAGTTGAAGCATTGCAGAGTTTTCAAAACACCAGAAATGAAATAACTTTATTCGTTTCTCGAACTCTCCATTCATATTTCACGCAAGTATTTCATTCGTTTCACGGAAGCTTTTCCCAGTAAACGATTCTCGGACCCTTATTTTATATTTTTGCATAATTTTGACAAATTATTGAATAGAATAAAAATAAACACGAAAAACTAAAATTTATTATCACATATTCAATTTTTATCCTTTTTGAGAAATTTGGGTTTACTTTAAATATTAAAGAGCAGCTATTGACTTTCTACAAAATAATTATTGCTAATATTCAAAATTGAATTTCCGTAGCTATGGTTTCAACCGACAAAACCCACAAAGTAACGCCTCGGCTGACGAGTGACCCTACTAACGAATTTTTCGGCCAACGAAGTTTATTTTCGCTTATCTTTGGACTCGGATGACGAATATGGACTCAAGTAAAGAATGTTATAGTGGACACGCGCGCTAATATAAAGCAGCAAAGATTAACGGGCATGCGATCCTGGTATCTTATCTTTTTCGCCTATTTATGTGGCATAGAAATGAGCTGATCACATCACATGGGTGACACCCACCAACCAAAATGTGTTTTTTTAAGTTCAAGACAGTGAGAATTGAGACGCCTGATAACAACACGTTTCGGTTAACTAAGATTTCGGCTAAGAAATGTGATTCCGGATTATCTTTGTCAGTTAAATCTCGCGTTCGTACTCAGTTGCGAAAGGAGAACTCAGCCATGAGAAAATTTAAACCTGCGAGAATCCAATAAGTTATTTCAGGCCTTGTTCAATGATTATTGTTTCCCCATTCCCGTTTGCGTTTATTCTTACATAGAACGTTATCCTTGAAGCATAAAATCGATTTACAACAAGTAGCCAGCCTACGGTATACTCTGCTAACGGTCCAGATTTTCTTCGAACCACATTGTAGCGAAAATGAGGAAATTTACCAATGAAACTTGCTCCCAAAAAGCCACAAGTGATCATTGTTTTGCTTGAATTATAGGATCAACCTTGAGTTACTACAACTAATGCTGCAATCGCAACTGTATACCAGACAGACTTCTGTCAGTGCAGCGTTAAACCGAGAGGCCTGCCCGAATCCTCCAACCTCCACCATTGGCTACCAAAAGCTTTTAGAGGGCTTACTGTCAAAAATGAGGAGTGAGGTGATTTACCTTTGCTTCCCATACTGATCCAGAATAGCATAAGTAGAAAACGTCCTCTAAAATTCATAAATACGACCATATCATAACATTTTTAAGAGAACCTCGTTGTACCCCAATAAACCATACTTTGATTCGCATATTCATACTCCAACTTCTGCTGCAAAATAGAAATGTTTCATTCCTCCATTACCTAACCGCAGTGGCCTTCCCCCTAACGGTCGTTAATCTCTCTTCTCCAAGTTTCGAGGGAAGTGCCCTACGCATTAATGCCTCCGCCGCCCACACCCCACTCATATAACCAAATTCTCGACTGGAGTGCGGTTTACCGCTAAAAGGCCATCGTCACCCTCCCCACACCCCGATCCCATGCTAATTACCCCACGTGGGACTCCCGGAAACCTCTCGTATCGCGCCCACTTCCTCCTCCGCCCCCGCCCCCCTCCAAGCGGTCCCTTCCAATTGACTCCCGCCGACTGAATCAACGAAGAGGCGTGGAATGGCACGCGGAATGCGTGGCCATCCGCCGCGTCGGCTAACCGCACTTCGTTAAGGAGAGAAACAATGGCACAGCATCTCTCTGTTACCATGGGCGGTTTTTCTTCCGCGGAAGGTGTCCAGGGCAACGGGATGCTGTTGAGTATGGGGCGAGCGGGAAAGGGTACCGCAGCGGCCACTCCACTCATGACCTGATCCAATTTAACCTCATTACGCAAACCAGTGGAGTTGGGACCGGAGACGTTGGCGGACTCTGTGGGAGCAAAAGAGGCATGTGCCCCCTTAAAACATTAGTGAGACTGCTTTGATTCTCCTTCTAAGCGAAAAGCTATTTTTGCGTCATTTAGGCTTCTTCTTAAACGCGTTATAATTCGTCATTTGGTAATTTCCTTAATTTCATGCATGTGTTATATAAAATATTCCGCGTGCGTACGCATCATTCGGGTGCTCGGCGTAGCTATGATGCAGATGTGTGCAAACAGATAGCAATCGAACTCCCACATACGTTCTCCGCTAAATAAAAGATGTTGCGGGCGCATGCACTTGTCGAAATACACTTATTATGTTCAGAAATATAAAATTTCGATAGCTCTTATGATTAATCAATAATTTTGAATGTATAAGCCATTTTAGCAGGCTTTTCAAAGTAGAAATATAAACCAAAAATTAATAATAAAACATGAGATTTTAGATTTAGATTTATACCCCGCAATCCGCCAGAGGTGTACGGCAGGGGGTATCCCTTACCTAATCTACCCTATTAGCCCCTCTGATGCTATTCGGAAAGAACGACCAGAAGTAACTACGTGTTTTAGTGATTACTTTCTTGTAAAGCTTTGTCGATGTCTCTCGGAGATTAGTAATAACTCATCGCTACAGAATTTTTTGGCCACGCAGCTGGCGTTTTGATTTAGGTTGACGCAAGGCCTTGGTATATGAATATGGTATATAGTATAGTATAAACCCTTGGGTTTATACTATACTATATCCACGGCCCCACACAGCCAACGCTTCCCTTGATTTGTTGCGCCGCTTCCGATCATAGTCATTACTGCAGATTTTGATACGAAGGTAAGGTCTTGAAAGCCTTCAATACCTTGGTAAGGCATTGAAAACTTGAGATGAGTTTAAACACCGAAGACACATGGAAAATGTGTATGGAAAATACACGATAAATTGTACCCTCTAAAACTTTTTAAACCAAATATTGATTAATTTGTATAAAAATAGAGATTAGGAAAGCTCTAAAGAAACAGAGGCGATTTTACTCATTCTCCTTTGCAAACTAATACGCCGTTAGAAGAACGGTATAGGGAGATAAAGAAAGAATTCCAAGGAGAAACAATTGGGAGACCAGGGTTCGAGTCCCGGTTCTGTCAGACATTTTTCATGTCCGTTTCTCCTTGGGAATTTTCCTATGTGCACGCCTTATCGTGCCAAGCCAACGAAACCTTTTTCCTTGCGAAAGACAATTCCATTTCATCCTACAACCGACCACCCAACGAAGTCTTAGGGCTGGAGTAACACGACCGCGATGAAAACTTCAACGCTCACCCTACACTGCCTACCTTCTCGGCACCCAGACTAACCCCGTGGAAACATCTCGCTCTCGAAGATATCAATTTATTTTCAGAAATATTGCTGGATGCACCCTGAAAAGTAGCTAGAAAGTTGGTGAACTTAGAAAATAATATCGCTGTAAAGTTGTTAAAAAATATAATTGCTTAAATTCGCTTCTATAAATGGAATATGAGTTAATAAATTACACAAATTAAATTTCATTTTGAATATTATGTCTTTTATAAACTGAAAGTAATGCTATTTTAATTTCATTTAAGTCAAGCATATTATGTTTAGAGTAGGTTGACGAGGGTCGAAGTAATAATAGGTAGTAATGCTCCATAGAGATGTGCTAAAACATAAAAAAGGTCGCTAAAATAAAGAAAAGGTCGTTAGATTTTGCGACAATATTGCTAAGTTAGCAACTATGATCATACCAACCTAAATTCGGAATTTTTATTCAAGAGTTTGGAGGGAAAATCTACACTTCTTCACTCTTTATTTGGAATACACGACCGTTCCTTTGGATTAACAGTGTCATATTTTAAGAATTCACTAAGTTGTACTTCTTTTCCAATTTTATTCCTATTCATTTCCCATTGTTCTTTGAAAGAATTATAATGAATAAAACAGAACGCGCTATGTTAGTGTATTACCAATACAAGGCATCGATCTGTAGTATACTCCAGTTTAATATTTGATTATTATCGTAACGGAAATTTTAGGGGAGGGTGGAGTCATGGAGGCCATACTGTTACAGTGGTGCTAATTTTACCCCAGACCAATGCCAAGTAAACTCAGTCTTATACAATCAATCGATAACCGCAAAATGATACACACTCATTGCAATAAGCTGTACCTTAAAATTCAGTCGATAGGAAATTGAACCGTTGCTTCATTCAGAACTTGGTCTTGAAAATAAACACTACTGGAAATACGAAACGTTAAGTTCCTGAAAATAAACTAGAGAAGGGAAATTTCGTTTTTATCGTAATTTAAGAAAAATAGAATGCGGATACATTAGGCCTATGTACAGTGCCATGGATCCCTGGGAGATTAAAGCATTACTTGCTCAATAATTCTCCAAGTGTCCGATTTCGCATTTTTCCTGTCTTCCACTTTGAAGATACTTATGATGACGCAAGAGAACGTGTTGTTTGCTATTCAAAATATATTTACAATCGCCCCTTAAGACCTCGAGCGTGCCAATATGTTAATGCCCCATCTGGACTTCCCAGGAGTTATTCAACGTAACATCACGATCGTTAAAAGCTTCACTCCATGTATGTGACTCGATGTATGATTACTACGTAATACCACCTATAAAAGTCATCGCAGAAATTCAAACTCTGGGAATTAGTGGATTTACTTCGGACAAAAGAAGGCCCTACGCGTTTCGTTACCTCTAGAAATTTCATCTCCGAAGAAAAAATCAAGAATATAGAACGTATGAGGGCAACACAAATGGATGATATCTGTTTGCATAGTAATTTGCACCGCAAACTATACAACGTGCCGCCAACATTTTCCCGCAAAAGCTCCCCGCTTAATTTACCTATTAACACTAAAATCAATGGCTTACAAAAGAGAAAAATTCAAAGGAGCTTATTCTATTTATAATAAGAAAATTTGAATGTTAATTTATAAAGATTTTATGAAATTACATAATAGTATCGAGAAGCATTACACATGAACCCACGAATGCAACATGTGGATAGCGGCTCAAGGAAGATTCAGTAGCGTATTCAGTGTTGGACGTATGAATGAAAGCAAAATATTTCAAATATTAAACGGGAAATAAAAAAAATAAATCAAATATTAAACGGGAGTACACTACAGATCAATGCCTTGTATTGGTATTACACTAACAGGGTGCGTCCTGTTTTATTCACCTATATCAGAAAGTCCTGAGTGATAGTTAGTTTTAAACTAGCGAAACCTGCACTAACGGCAGAGAACGTAGCATACTTCACAAAGAAAAGGGTTTTGGTGACTTGGCACGATAAGGCGAGCACCTAGGAAAATCCCAAGGAGAAACGGATGTGAAAAAATGAAGTGAAATGGTGGAATAGCTCAATGGGTAGAGCAACCCACCGGCAATTGGGAGACCCTGGTTCGAGTCCCGGTTCCGTCAGGCTTTTTTTCATGTCCGTTTCTCCTTGGGACGTAGCATATTTTTTCTTGTTCACACAAAAGTGGAAACTATCAATGTAATCAACTCATTGTAAACAGCATAAAGCTATTTTATTGTAATATTTAAATTTAAAACTGAATAACATGTACATGGAACACCCAGAAACACAAGGGTAAACGAGGTGCCGGTTAATGACGGTCGGTAAAACGTAATGTTGGGCTATCGAGTTTCACTAAACCGGGATTACCTTGTTTTACAGATGGCTGGAGCATAGGAGACTATGAATATTATTCACAGCTGATATCATATCTTTATATATGCGTAGGTTAGATGCTATTCTTTCTATAATATAACCACCTCAATCAATACGCTTCTCCTCGGATTCCTCTGGTCCATCCAAACGCATCTCTCATGCCGTTTCAAGTATTCTGCTTTCATTAATATGTCCAACATTGCCACTGAATCTTCCTTAACCCGCTATCCACATTTTTCATTCGTGGGTCCATGTTTAATGCTTCTCCTTATTATTATGTTATTTCATAAAAACTTTATCCTAACGCACGTAAAAAGCTCATCTCGCTTAGACCGCTCTCATGTAACTCTGGATGGAATTGCGTTGACTTTAGTTGAGTCGTTTTCTTGGGGCAGAATTTTATTCGAGATAGCGCCGCGACTCGCAAAAAGTGACGTTCTTTGGGTATCATAGCTTAAATATTTAGCCACGATAAATTTACTTCTTCGTCTGCACCAGCGAAAACAAAATACCAGAAAAAGAATATAAAATTACCTTTAATTTGGTTATGCGTTCATATGCGTTTTATGCAGAGGCGCACCCAAGGGGGTGCTTTGGGGGTTCAAACCCCCCCAACGAGAACAAAGCCAACAAATAAACGAAAGCATCCGAGAGGATTTAGCTTCTCGCAATTATGCCACACAAACACCGCTATCGATTCGCACGATAAACATGTTAGAATAAATCAGTTTCTATTTTCATTAGATTTTGGGCGGAAGTATTCCTGACCGTGGATCGTAAGCAGTGCAGTGTTTGGTCAATGGCTCTGAAACTCACCTCCATGGACAAATTAAGCTAAGCCCCTAGTTCTGTATTCAGTTTGCAATAAATTTACAAAGTCTAGGGAAACTTAATTAAAAATCCGATAGTACATAGTAAGTTTTAATTCATCTTTTATATAATACTTCGGTATGTATGATTGGCCGCAAGGTCACTGCCTACGTGGACATATTGAGAGGTGAAATGTTTGCGAGAATGGACTTGATAGTGCAATACTTTGCAAGCATTACAAAACAATGCTTTTAAATAGTTTATAAGATGCAGTTAAAAAGAATAACTAAAGAAGATACGANAAATTTCCTTTGTGAGTTTTCTATGATGTACATACGCAGCAGTATATATAAAATCGTAAAATGTATTTAATTTTTAACATTTTAGTGAAAGAAAGGACAAATGAAATCAGTTCAGGCGTAACTCCGTGTAAGGCCAGAGTACAGATGAAAAATGCCTTCGTAAATTTCGTTCCCATTAGATAGTGTGGAAAATTTAAGAATTCATTTTTCTTTTGTGCGATAAATGACAATACTAGGGAAACTTACTAAAAAATGATCATAGATTAATGTGTGACAGACGTAATGTAAAAACAAAGGAACCAAAAAGGTTTGTGTACCTCTTAGAAACATTTTAAAAGCTATACCTCTCTGATATGTAGCTGATGTAACGTTTCTTATTTCCTTCAAGTTTATAAATGCTATTGTAATTCTAGATTGCCGGACAAGATTGTACCAATCTTTTGGCTGTCACGGAAATTTTACCTGTTATACTATGAATGCATTTTATGCTTCATTTTGAATTGCATTAATGGATATGATAATACTTAAATAAATAAACATTCCGAATTTTCCGCGTAAGATTTCAACGCAATTTCATTTTCTGTCGAGAAAATGAGGCAAAGTTAAAGATTCCGTCAGGAAACCAAGTTCTCAAATCTTGCAGATCATTTTCGGAGCTGTCCAGTTGTCATATTTCGGTCGCATTAACGATCTCCGAATCCAAAACGAAACCTCAATAAAGGAGACAATAGAAAGTAAAATTGGTCGGATTTAATGGACGACTCTATTACTCCGAGTATTACTTTTATTAGGAAATTTTACCAAGGAGTCCATTCTTCGGGCGATCTGCCCACGTCCACTAAAGAAAAAAGGCTCTCCTCAATATGAACTCGTTTATTTTTTGCTGCTGCCCCGAACAGGATATCCGCAGATTCCAAAGGGGCCATAAAGGATCCACCAATAAAGGCATTTAATAAAAAATCCCTACAAGGAACATCCATTAAGGGTATTTTTTCCACGCGCCCGTACCTATTAAAGAGAGCGGTGGAGAGATATGGAGAGGTTAGATTGTGCACGAGTAAGTGACGTCAAAGAACCACCGCCATATACAATATCGGAGACCCGACGTACTCGAGGACTGTAAATTTAATTAAATAAACATGTAGAGGCTGTTAAGAAAGGAGAGTGAAAAAGGCGGTTCGCTGGGCGTGTTGCATGTAGCAAATGGCTAAGAATTCCTGAGCTGATGGAGCTGAAGAGTGGAATTTTGGGATGCATGGAGAATCCAAGATGCTCCACGCTATACGTAAAATGAATTCGATGCCAATCCGATGAATTCGAAACGATTAATTTTCAAAGCTTTCTTGTAATATTGGATAATAAGGTAAAAGAAATCGAATCATTGGAAATATAGGTACCATAAATAAGGTACATACCATTTTGTAAAAAAATAAGGTAATTTGTAAAAAAAAAGAATATCTCCTGGTCGAAGTATTTCATAATGTGGATGTGTTGTAGGAATGAAGTGTGTAATTGTCAATAAGTGTTGTGACTGAGGTGCATTTGTGGTGTTGTAATTGTTATTGTAATGATTAATGTAGTTGTGCTTCAAATGTAATTATATTATACTGGTTAAATTGGTAAAATTTTATGTTTTAGAGCTGTCTTATATGTGCTTATGTATGACTTTGGATAAATAAATTTATAATAATAATTATTATTATAAGGCAATTTTCCGCAGGATTTGTTCAAAACACACTACCGGTTTGGACTATATAGTAGTCATCTCCAGATGTGTTTTTTCGAAGCAAGCAGAGTATACCATGTATGGCATAACCATAACATGTATGACTTCATTTGTTAGGTGTAAGAGAGGCCCACATGGGCCTAACCTCGCCGAATTAAGAGTTATAATAATAATAATATATACACAAACATACCTATGGATGGGGTGATGGAATACAAGAGGGGAGGTAGAGCTGTCGACAGATATGGGACAGATAGACAGAGGGGAAGAGATAGAAAATTAGCGATTGTTTGTCAGCTTAAATTTGTTTTTCATATGTCGCAAAATCTATAACTGTTCTAGGATATCAATTTGGAGCATTTTTGACGTAAACCCAACAAATGTGGGGAAAACTGAGAAATGATTCCCCTGAAGTCGAACGCTTTGCCCACTTGGCTACCCGGGAGCCCATGATTTCCCTATAAAAGATATTTTGCAAACTGAGAATTTTGCGTGTTATTATTTTTAAAACACTTTCTACTTTCCTTAATTCTGTTTATCTTCGTCTATGTTTCTTAATCGAAACATTAATCTTTTTGTGCGGTACTAGCCGAAATCCCCGGCTCTGCTAGTGTCTAGTATGAGATTTGTTTTAGGGAAAGTTTCTTCTGCATTTTGTCTCTCACGATGGGAAAAATAAACGTTAAACATAAACATTCATGGAAAATTCTGCGATAAAAAGTTATACATGTCTCTATCGTGCTCTTACGGGTCTCACCCTAACCCTCCATTACGCAAACATAAAATATATGCCTATAAATATACCTGGTATATAACTGGTCTTCGATGAGCGAATATTAACCGTTTCCATGGAGATTCCAGAAAGTATAAGAATAAATGGGGAATGTGCTAGTCCATCGGAAATATAAAAAAAGGCCGTAGGAATAGTACAGGAATTATAAAAACATCGCAAACACTTGAAATGCGAAAACATTCTCTTCTACGTATTATTAGGTGTTTATTAAGGCGAGATCGANGTCTCTTCTTCCATCTAACCTGTCGTCAATGTTATTATTAGAACATGAATAAATTTGTAAATAAACATAGAGAGTAACACTTAACAAGAATTTGAGGATGTAAAAAACCTAAGTGTTAACTTAGGAAAAAATCTCCATAGCAGGAAAACACCCATAGAGAAGGAGAGTTTGAAAAACCTGCGCAAACCTACTGTTAGTACAAGCTAAATGATGTGTAATAACCAGTGTATGCAAAAATAACTTGAGCAGTAACAACAATTCACTAAAGAAATAAAAAATCATAAAGAATAACGCTTTAAACAAAAAAATCCTGAAATTAAATTCTTTTAAAAATTTAAGTAACAACGTTCAATAGAGCATGTTCAATATTATATTCAATGCTCAATAGAAGAAATACTTCTACTTATAACCTTTTTTAGAAATTGTTTCCGCTAAATTGTCTCCTAGTTCTTTGATTCGTCGCTAAGAATCAAGGAGCGCTTCAAACAGTAAACTAACAAAGAAAACAAACAGGATTTCAACAATAAAATCGGGCAACACGGCGGTGGCGTCCACAATTGAAGAATTTTGACGACATGAGATAAAAATAAATCAATTTTTGCGTAATATCAAGCCATTAACAGTATCTAAGGATGAAATGAAAACTTGATTGATCATATTATTGAATTATCGCTATTTTCTTGATCTATAACGGCCATTATTTCATATGTAAATTTTTAAAAATTATTTAACCTTACCGGGCTTAAAACTCCACTATTTCATTATTAAGGAAGTGCCATTCGGATATCCTGGTGATCCAGGAAAACATGGGACAATTTGGTGGTCCTGCAGATAAAATTAAACTTAACTTGGGGCATCATAATTTACTTAAGTGCAATACAAATGTGCTCAACGAATACTTCGGGCAAGGAGCAACCATGCTAACGAAGAATTTCTAGCAGTTTCTCGAACTCGGCTTACGAATAAAGGTATATCTAACGCTCGCCTTGAATGCTCGCGAAAGCAAAGAACCACAAGGGAGAAGTTCATTATTACCCACAGCTGAAGTGGCAGGAATAATTCGATTTACAATAAAAGAACGGGTATATTTTACGCTATCCATTCATAGAGCCTAACGTCGCGGGAGCTTCCATCTAGCGGACGATAGCCAAACTACTAAAATATCTGTTATCTTGCGATAGTTCGCTAAATTCAATAATTAAATGACGAATATTTTCGACAATATCCTTCGGGCCAATTGTTTCAAAAGAGCAATTCATACCGCCTTTTCGTCGATCAGCTATCAGCGTTTTCTAGAATCATTTTACTACTTTTTTGATGAAGTGTTTCCTTTCATCAATTAAAAGCTCGGGTGAGTTCTTTGGCTGATGATTTTTTTTGTACAAGAGTGGATAACTATCCTCTCATTTCATTCATTCGGGTCATATACTATATTCAACGGAAAATAGTGGCCAACTAATGAAATCCTTTTAAATTCGACCCAATCATTTCGGGTCGGTTATAACTAATTTAATCCTAGAAGAGAGAGAAAGTCTATCGACGAAAACGAATACCTAATAACTTTCCAAATGATCCGGACTAATGGGAAGCAATAGCTATAAAATAGACTATAATTATATGCTAGAGACAGTAATATTTACGTAACAATCAAACTCAAGTTGGAGAAAGTTATGGTGAAAATAGGCTGGAGGCGGTGTCGATCTTTACCTAAATTTTTTTCCCTATGAAAACAAGTATAGTTTCCGTAACTATTATCTAAATTAATAGCTTAAATGTGTAAACGCTAATTCGATAAAGAACATTCAACTATATTTATCTTTCAATTTTTCCATGAAATTTGGTATCTATCTACATGTATGGTTATTTACAGACAGATATAGAAAAGGGGAGGTTTTTGGAGGGGTTTCCCTCTAGTCTATGGGCGAATGCCAGGCGATTAATATCAGTATTAATTTTTAGGTTATACTCCCAGCGTTGCCACCAGGTTAGATGGCCTAATTGCAGCGTAATTAAAAATAAACAAAAAATAATTAAACCAAGAGAACTTTCACTTAAACCAAGTAAAAGGATTTAAACAATCTCTGATACGCTTCTACTGGCTGCAATAATATTGGGGTGCAAAAAATATGATAAGTTCAGAATATAAAACTCAACATACGCATAACATACGAACAGTAACTGATTCAGAAGCTCTCTTGAGGGGGACATGACGATACTGTTTTCTGTGAAAACATATCCCGGATGTGGATACATATCTTGGATAAAGGAGAGCATGTACCGACATAAAAAATCGGAATCACCAACACCATTTATGGTATAAGACGGCTGTTTTTATAAATTTTATTCAGGTAGATCAAAGTCCTCGAGAATCTAAAACGTCTATTACTTGACTAATATTATAATTGAATGGTCTTATAATGTACCCTCACAACGCTACTCTCACTGCAGGGGTTGAAAAAATTCAAATGCAACGGCTTCATTTTAAATCAACTGGTCCCGTCTTTAGGCAAGTGGTCACAGTGCGGTATGAAAGCAATATAACCTCACTCCCCCCTAGAAAAGACGTGCAGTAGCAGACGTGTATTTTAGCAAGCGTGATTGACTCAAGTGATCTTGTTTCTCTCGTTAACTTCAATGTTTAACCGAGACGTTTTAGCCAGATTGAAAAATGCCCCAAGTTAAGTTGCCAGATTGTTTCGGGACTCTTTCGGGGGAGATAATCCATGACGATTTGAACCTGTCGCTAGAATTAAGAGAACGACGAAGGAGGTCCTAAATAAAGCCATTTATGTAGTCTGTGATTCTATTTGAAAGCAAAAAATGTATACAAACCCCGTCTATGTACAGGAAAACGGGTATATCTGGTCCTCCTAAGCACAAAAAAACTCTGCCGCAAGATCATAATAACTCAATATATTTCTTACCATTATTTATTATTTCCCTTTCTTTTGATATATTTAGCATTTCTCTAGTATGTACCTACCTTTGCCAGATTTGTTAGATGATTTATTTTTCTACATTTAAGTGGATTTTAGTCAACTATTTCTGGTTATTAGTGTAATATTATCGTGATGTAATATCTCCAAAGGTTAGGTGGAAGAGAGGTCACCTCGATGGTCTAACCTCGATGCAAGAGTAAATAATAATGACTATTATTATTAGATGACTATTATAATAACAAATATAAGATACAAAAAAATAAAGAACATCAAATGGCTGTAATACAAGAGAACTATTATGTTGTACCAAGATACTATAACCAATTTGGTGCTAACAGATTGAATGTTGTCATACATTATACAACATTACTAGTCTGCCTGACTGTATGCGTGCTATTAAAACGGTGTCTGAGATAAACTTATAAGCAATTATCTCTTAAATAATTATTAAGAGCCAAACTGGTGAACTGTTTGATAAATCCCAGAACCCTCTGATGAGCCAGGATATATAGAATGTTGATTTTATCTGTGTATTGTAGTGAATTACTAATGTTTTAATATTTTACATTGATTGCATTAATTATTTTATTATATATTTTTTCTGACGAATATAAATGTGTACATGTATTGATTATTTACTATAATGTGTTAATTTTATTTTTTTATTTGAAGGCTATAGTTAACGCGGCACCTCCTGATGAGCCGCGAACTTGCTCAGGAGGACCATAATGGTTAATTCTTTTTTCTCAATTTTGATTTGTAACCTATTTGTTAAAATATACAAACAACCATGGCCTACATCAAGAATGCCTCATATTCTTATGTATGTATTAGGTATGATGTATGTATTATGTACGTGTTATGTATGTATTATATATGTATTATGTATGCATGATGTAAGTAGGTAAAGCTTAAGTGAAATTGTCTATCATTTCCCAAATTGTAAGCCAACCAAGGAAGACTTTATTTATGTAGCATTTAAATTATCTATCTATCTTACCTTTGCAATAGATTATCTCATTATTATTATTTCACCTAAGTTCGTCAAACGCTAACCCGGATTACGGATGTACTCGGTTCCCTTGCATCTTGAAATTGCGAGGTTTTAATGCATAGCATTCGAAAGGCAAATTAGATGAGAGAATGTCTCCGGCATATTTTACGGAGTGGGCTTCTAGTTCATCATAAAGGTCGGTTTGAGGAGTGGACTCAAAGTAGAGAGAATAGTTGAGAAAGAACGGGGGATGTGGAGTAGGAAGGGGAGAGTGGGCTTTTATGGCAGGGGTGTAAAATAGGCGGTGTTTGAGAGGCGGTTGAGGAAAAGAGACGGCGATCATCTCAGCTCGGACAACACCTTTCGAGGCGCCTTTTAAATCCTTCCTCGCCTTATCATCTTGGACACATGCGCTCAAAGCACTAACGCGGGCGATTCGTGAACAGCTGTTGATCTCAAGTGAAATTATGACTTTTGAGGCCCACGGTCGTGGAAGAAGAGAACGCGTGAGCTTTTGACTGATTGTGAGTTACGAATGGAAGAGTTGGCATCATTTGGATGTGGCTAAGATGTTTAAATGGGTATCAACTGCTGCAGAAGACTAGCAATTCATTTACCCAGCGTGAGTAATTAGACCCGTACTTGCAGTGGAGATGCCAATATATATTCGATAATGTTGCGCCCTGTAAAGCAGCTAATAAATCGCTGAACCTATAAAATAATGTAGTTAGAAATAGTTAAAAAATTAAAACAGCTTGAATTTGCTATAAAAAATATTATATCAGTTCAGATAATAAGTTCATTGAGCCGGTAATATCAGTTAGAGGTATAAAAACACTTCATAAGCCATATATCGGCAGATGGAACTCGCGTTTAGAGGCAAATGAGAGGTTCCGTATTACAGATTTCTGGTAATCTCCTTATGCGCCTTTCGGAAACAAAGCTTCCATTTTCAAGGGTATCACGACGCAAATGAACTCATTGAGAAACTTGCTCATTTCTTCATTTCAGCATAGTATTCGTGCGTGTGATCATTAGAGGGTTCCAATCCGAAGATTGGCCTGTGTATATGTAAGTACCGTGCAAGCCGCCTTTCGACGTGTGGCAGGGGGTGCATGCACCATGACTCCACTTTCCTAATCGATTACATTCGCATAAAAGAATGAATTCATAAATCGATTCGTTCTAGCATCTATTTCCCTGATATTTCTCGCAGTATCAGAACGGCCTATGTAACATGGTGGACGCATTATACCGCTACATCATCTATGAACGAGCTTTCTCTGTACTTATTTAGTAAATTAATCCTTTGTTAAAATCTAAAGATTCACATCCTGCGTCCTGAAGAATCTGCGTAACGCTTACAGATTGAAATTTACAGATATTGGCAATTTTTTTTAATACTCCATGTTTGAAGGAAAAAGTACAACGTTTCTTTACCTTCAAGCTCGCTGATTATAACAATAATAATAATTATAATTATTATTATCATCATCGTCATAATTATCATTACCATTGTCATCATCATCATCATCATTAGTATTATTATCATCATCAAAATCATCATCATTAGTATTATTATCATCATCAAAATCATCATCATCATCATCATCATTATTATTATTGTTATTGTTTTGTTGTTATCGTTATTATCACTGATAACACGTTCAATCCCTAACATTAATATTGTAACTACTAGACTCTAACTCATTTTTAATTTCTTTAAAATCATGATTTCCATTCGGAATCATTTGTAATGCTATTAAAGAGTTATAAATACATTAGGAAAATCTTACAGAGGGATAATGCTTGGAGAAGAAATGCCGATTCTAACCGGTTCGACGTTGGTTACCGGAAATTGAGAAACACGTCTTTCTCGCGTATTAAACGGAACACCACGAGTAGTCACGACATACTTTTCTGCAGCGGCACACCGGTTGGGAAGCACGGCACAGAGGAATCACCAAAGGTGGAGTTGATCCCCCACCATCTGGATCCAACTCAGCCCTGGCACGAACGACCGCTCACTTCATCAACTCTAACACATCAATAAACGATTCCCCAATGGTTTTATTACACGTTATAACGTATTTTTCCGTTAATGGACGCCACCTCTTCTTGCCGGTTTCCGCCAGATCATCGACCTCATCAAAGTCACGAGTGACACATTAAGATTACAAGATCGTTCTAACCCTTTGAAATTCCCGAAAACAAATCTCATAGCTCGGAACGTCCCTTTATCACAACGTAGCGCTTAGTCGTCCCCTTCACCATTTCAAAGAATCTTGTATCCATTAATTACGTAAAATAACCGTAAAATTTCCTTAGGCGCACTCGTAACAGATCCCCTTATCGATTTCGTCCTAAAACCTTAAATTTTTATCTCGTCGGACGGGCAGATGACGGCCGGAAAAAGCTCGCGAAGAGAACGTTTTTACGTTTCTCTTGTTCTCCGTTTGCTTTTCGCACCTCCGTGACCTGGAATCGTTACACAGATGATCCTTGACCTCTGACCGCCATTTATTCTCTCGCGTCCCTTCTTCGTGTTCTTTTAAAAGGTGCGACTCTCGTTCCCGAATCCTTTTTTTCCCGGCATTCCTAAGGGTGCGTCCCCTCGAACGCGTGCCTCCTCCGCACCCCCAATAAAATGGCTGCGAGAATGAAAGATACCGATTGTGTTTTTTTTCGGTGCCCGTGGGTGGCCGAAGGAATATTTCGACGGTTTGCTCTTACGGCCGCGAAATCGCGTGGACCTTATCAGTCCACTCCCAAGAAGAGTGTGGGGGGCCAACAAATGGTCGTCTAATTGGACATCGGCGAATGTAGATGAAAAAGAGTCTAATGGGAGATCTCGAAGTGCGATGGACGAGTGGCAGATGGCGGAAGTTGTTCGCATGCATGTTTACACAATATCCGAATAATTTTCGTTACGACGAATTTTTACCGTTACTTTTAAGTTAAGACGAAATCTTTATGACATCACCAACTCTAATCTCGCCCAAAATTTCCTCGTAATCATTAAATTAATCAGCCTCTCTCAGACCGAACGACACAGATGACTCCCCAGTAGATATTACTCCCTTCCGCTAGGGGAGTTATCTGTACCCAGGCACAGTTGACTCCCTTACTTAGATGCAGATGACTCCCAAACAGGTTATAATATAAACCAAAACTTAAACACTAGGCAGTACCTTTGCAAACGACTCCAGCATCGCAAAATAATTCAACGCTTTGGGGATGAAGCAAGTTGAATAAACGTGTGCTCATGAGCTTATCCCGCTTTCTGTTGGTAGAAACAAACTTACACCGTAAGTGTACCCTATTTACTATTTCCTAAACCTTTTAAGTTAGACTTGGAAGGCTAGCAGGCACTTTTTAGATTAAAACTGCCACCTAAGAATGGATGGCTAATGGATGGAATTATTACATACATATTCTGTCCTATACGGTGGTACCTCGACTGACGGACATCATCCGTTTCTTGTTTTGAGTCATCTTGAGTCGAAGGAAGGATATCATAGGTAAAAATTGTGATATGCAATAGTCTATTGGCCCTCTAATGAATCTCAAGATTTCATATCCTGTCAGAAATTTCACGAAATTAATTTTCGAAAGTGCTCCAGAGCATTTCTTATAGAGAGTTATTGACATGGGATGAATAAATACATAAATGAAGTAATATAAACACGACGAAGATTATTACGTAAGCTTATATATATTGGAATGAGTGAGTTTTTGTATAAAGAAGAGAGTTTTAGATTAAAAAGTGAGTTTAAAGCAGCTTTGACGTATTCTCAGAGGAAACTCAACCATTTTTGGTCTTTTTCCATCAAAATTGAAATACATATCTATCGAAATTTCATTTATTATAATGTTTCCTCGTTTGCAAAGGTGCAGCCTATTTAATTTTTGGTTAATATTACTATCTGCTTCGGAGTCGTCTGCACCTGGGTAGGGGAGTCAACTGTACCTGGGTACAGATAACTCCCCTAGTGGAAGGGAGTAATTTCTACCGGGGAGTCATCTGTGCCGTTCAATATGCGGCCCGCGGGTCAGAATGCGGATCGCTGAAGGCTTTAAACCGGCCCGCCAATCTTTTCAAAATTTGGGTAAATAAATTTCGATCTCAAAAACTTGTATCCTTAGATAAAATAGTGTTTGTCGTAAACATAATACAATCGTTGGATAAAATCGTCCTCGTTTTGTCTTAAACTAAACGTGTATGTGCTCTTTGCCACAAGTAAGCTGCTAAAGTAATAGCTATGCGCGAAAATGCGGCATCTACGTGAAAATGGTCGTCAAGTTTAAGGTTATCTTATGAAGCAGTAAAAAGCTATTCCTCTGAAACATGCGCAATAACAATGGAGCGGTACATTTTCAAACAACAGGAATTATGTACAAAACTACCTGAAATTTTCTACAAAAAGTAATGCGGTAATTGTGAGCGAAAGTGAAATTTTAAAATATCCCGCATCATGCATGCTTTTTGGGACCCTCTCCACGAAAGAACGAAAACATACCTTTTGGAAGGGAGGAGTGGAGCGTTTATGTCGAAGAACGTCCCCGTTAGCCATTCCCTTGATTCTGCACGATGTCTTCAGGGAATAACAAAGCAGGATCCGATCTAATTGGACTCCACAGTAAAACACTTCTCCCCCGGTAAACATGTGATACAAGCGATTGTTGGCTCCAACTCAGGCGCTCCCAAAACTTCTACCGTACTTACCATGGAAACCATCCTAAGAACTTCTACGTCATTTCCACATAAAACATCACCATCCACGGTTCTAAACTGAAAAAGAAGGATTATTTGAGGAATAATAAATTCGGTCTACCCGACTTTAAAGACAAAAGCATGGTAAGTAACATTTCGATGATAAGAATAAAGCTTGAAGCAAGGAATGGGATCTTGAAAACGGTGAAAAACAACCCTCATTACCGATGGGTAAAATTGTTTCAATCTCCCTTCGAAAAACGTCCTATTCCGCGGATGTTTCTTGCAATAATGAAGGACACCGCTTACTGCTCCGATGCATTCTGCGTAGTCTTCACTCTAAGTCTTTAGATCCAATTGCACCTATGGTATCTTCTTGCAACGTCGCCCATTCTATCCGCAGGAAACGTCAACGGAAGTCCCCCAGTGTGGACAGCTTGAGGGAATCCATTGTCCCAATGAACGCAAGTAGAATCAGCAAGGCCTCGAAAGAGAATTCAAACCGTGACCTCTTGGCGAGCATTTCTTGTAAGGTAGACTCGCCCAGACCTACTGGGACTACTAATGCTACTTCATTGAAACCATAAACTCCCAATTTCACTGTTTGTCTGAACGCCCTTGATCGGTTTGTTTTTGTAGTAGCTTCTGCGTTTGACCCACCAATTCACGAAGCTATGACGTAATTATGATTGACTCTGTTTCCACGGCCAATAGTCAATGTGCTACCCGTCTCACCATCTCCAGGTGGTGGAGGTCCCCTGAAAAGAACCCTAAGAAGGAACAGCGTAACAGGTAAGAGGATTGCAGACATCCAAGTAGACTCATTTAGCTTCTTTCTGGAGTTTCAGTTCAAAATATTTTTGCTTGAATTGAGTTATCGGACTCCTATGGTATTAGTATTAGTAATTTAAAAGTGCTTCGACAGGTAAGGTCATTTCGCACCGCAGTCAAACTTCATCAAACAACATTACTTAGTTGTCATGTAAATATTATTTATGAATGTGAGAATTATAATTATTATTTATTCTTACGGCGAGGTTGGGCCAAAATGGCCTCTCTTCCACCTAACCTCTGGGGATATTACATGGTATTACTACTAATAATACATTAATAACTAAAATAATTAACTAAAAATTAACTTAAAAAAAGAAATCTCAACAATAATTCAAACATAAGGGTAAAAGAAATATTCTAATTACAGTATACAAAATATTGCTAAAATAAACTAATGCATAAAACTTAATATAGATACTTATAAAACTACAAAGATTTGGGTTGTGGGGGAAAAACTCCTCAGCTGAAGGTTTTTGGAGAAAAACCCACGATTATGTAATAGTCCTGGTGGTATTGTGTGTATGTCATGTATCTTTTGAATATTTATTGTGTAAATACATCATATGTATAGAGGTAAAACTGCCGCCAGGCTCACAGCCTACCCGACATTTGTTATTAATAGTAATATGTGTTCTCATGTTTGAATACATTCCTTGTTCTACTATGTTGTGTATTTGGTAACTTTATTGATCAAAGTTGTAAATTTTCGTCGCTTACTATAAGTATATGAAATCATTTTTAGGCTGAGTTAAGCTTCTAGATATAGAAAAGAAATTTACATGCTTCTGGTAAATCATCAGTGGCCAAGAGATAATGTTTTTGCATATTCCGTCGGTAGTGTCCCGCCTTCGATTTACGCGGTGGGCCTAAATGTTTACCACGCATTGAAAAGGGGAGGATCTTCCTAAAATAGTTTGCAGATTCGTTGCGGTGTAGGAAGACAGTAGGGCAGCACAGGAGTCGATGACCTTCGGACCGCTGCAATTAGGGCACAAGGGGATTAGCTTCGTTTATTTTGTTCTTTGTATTTAATTCAAACCGATTAAATATATTTACAACACTTCGAAGCGTATGATAAAAACTTCATCGTTACTTATAATTTTGATAAGTGTTATCTTTCCTTTACAATGAAATAATTATTTTTGCATCCCCTCAGACTCGGCTATTTTATTAACCTGGATAAGGAAACCTAACTCGTAATATGATAGATAGATAGATAGACTCTTTATTGGCGAGGTTAGAGATCATGATAGCAGATCGCTGTTGGGTAGAAGCAGATACCATGAGGGTAAATCACATCGTGGCCAGTAGATCACATGTTGGAAGTTTACCCTAATTTATAGGTGAGGATTAAATATAAAAAGCATGAAAATTCATAACATGGGGCGTAGTTTCTATTTTTCCTATGCTTACGAAAGCATTTTTTGTTCTGGGAAAAACACAGGTAACGTAAGGACGCATACACTCTCCCTTTTTCCCGTCGTCATTGTAGAATCAACCTTTCCCATTTCCATCCCCATACTTTCAACTTCGCCAGCATCCCTATTTAACACATAGAATGCATGGAACATCGTTTATTCTCCCAGATTGCATCCACGGCTCACTCCACACCTGCGACTCTAGCTCAGAACAACGAAAGGTTTTTTTTTCCCTCTCTGGTTGACGTCACTCTTTGCGATTCTGGTCGCGCGACAAAAGGACACGCATCAAGAAGGGTGGAAACGTAAAAATCCGTGGACAAAAAGAGAACGAAATGAGAGAGAGATGAACGGGCAATGAAAGCGGAGGAAAGGAGGCTAGGGAAGAAGGGAACAGAGGTGAAAAAATTCATAATTAAAATGATAAATGCTGCGGCCGCTTGGAGGATCCCGTCCGACTCCGAAACTTTATATACGACTGCTTTTTAATTGCTTTTTCGCAGCATCCCTCTCACTGCTGTAGCTGTGGGATTTTTCCTCCATCGCCCCCATTTTTCCCAACCCTTACCTCCTCCTCCGACCCTCCCCGCTTTCCCCAAACGAGTATTCTTTCGAAATGGGTATAAATACGAGCATAGTTGCCAGGGCGACGCCTGTTTATTTTTCGTAAATATTTATTTTTCCGATTCGTTCTTTCGTTCCGGGAAGAATAAAAAGGATGGATGGATGGCTGGATTGGTCGGGAGGATGTGGAGGGCAGGCCAAAGCCTCTCATCCAAAAAAAAATAACAAATAGTTCCTCAAGAATTTCTAATTGCTCTCCCCCACCCCGGATTTGATGGTGGGATGGTATGTAACGGGTGTCGTACCAATTGCTCTCGGCGAGTTGCCCCCTAATTTATCAATATACAGTCTCAATTCGTTCTCAGATCATCGTAATAACCGCGAATTAGACCGCAAATATTACCGGTATCGGTCAGAGCGAGGCTGGGAAAATAATTTAACGGTTACGAGGAAATTTTTGCGAACGGTTCGAGGATGGCGCAAAGTTTGTCTTTTTGTACAGCTTTCAGCCCAGAGTCCACTTGGAAGAACATAACACCCACCATTAGCTACCAAAAGCTCTGAAGAGACAACGGGACTTTCAATAAAGATCATACACATGCTATAAAAGCGTAAAAACGATATAACATACTGAAGCAGGTATCCCGATTTCTCGGATTGGCAGGTTTTTATTCCAAATTTATTCCTGATTTTGCTAAGAAAGCTTATCCTCTTAATCAGTTGAAGAAGAAAAATTCTCCATTTTCTCGCTCAATCTTCTTCTTTTTAAAAACTAATAGTTGCTTCATCTAGTCCACCAGTTTTAATTCTGAATTAAAGTTTACTGTCGCAGAAAGTGATGCATGAAAATTGTTCCATATAGATTTTGTGGCGAATGTAAGAATGCCTTGCTACCAACAGCGTGATAAAATCGGAAAATAGTATTTCCTCGGAGGAATGCGAGAAAATAATTTTTATGAATTTCAATTTAAAAGATACAGACAAATCAAGTCTGCCGTCCCATGTATCGTTGATTTATTCATTATAAATGATTTTTTAAACAAAAATTTAATGTTTCGCTGCATGTGGCAACATCAAGCCTTGCTTCTTACCGGGAAATACACGGAAATGAAGCTACATAAGAACGCATAGCCTCAACTAAACCTGGAATGCTCTATAAGTATGTACTGTTAGATAGGGTTCTAGTTAAGATGAGAGGTGAGGTAGTTTGCCTAAGCTTCCTTCACTCAGCCAGAATGCAGGGGCGGATTTATAATCAGTAAGACCGAGTTTTCGAATCCTATTTTACGTACCACAATTTTTTCTTGTTTATCGCTTCAAGAGAGAATTTTATACTTCTTGAGTAAGTCCACAAAATATGTTGATAGAATAAATCACGTGATTTCTGATTTTATCTGATTCTGACGGTTAATGACTGGAAAGGAATGTGTATGTAATTGTATAATTGTTTTATCATGTAAATGGGTTTATACCCGTAATAAAACTTATTATTATTGTTATTGTTGTTAAGTCTTTTGGCTTAGCTGGACCTATAATGATTGTTCTCCTTATTTGTATATAAATATTGTACATTTCTCATAGTTTTATTTGCACACATGTTTGTCATATTATGCTGATTATGTGAATGTATTTTGTAAGCTATATTTTATTGACTTCCTTATGACTTTGAAATGATTTATTTTAAACTGTATAATGACTGAATAAAAAAATTATTATTATTATTATCGTTTATGTCACTATATAGTATAAAGTCTATCCAACTTTTCTGTAATTTACAGAAATGTATGGTAATTCAAAACTAGTTTATTCATTCTTGCCATAGAGATGCGACTGAGATTTCTAATGGATGTACATCTATGTATTTCATGAAAAATTCGGATTTTTACTCACAATAGTGGGGGCCTGAATCCGATCTTTGCGCCTAGGGCCTCATATAGCTTATTTCCGCCCATGCCAGAATGCAATAAATAGAAAACGTTGATTACTCTATGAATATCAATTTTCATGACGTACAAAAAGGGAATATTGTATGCTACTATCCAGCATCACTCATACCTTAGTAGCTTTTGTATACCCACAGCAACAGAACTGCAACTGAGGTGTACTAAAGGTGATTGTTTTCTATTCTGTACCAAAAGACAAATGAAGAAGTGTTCTAATACTTATTATAACATCATAAAATTTTATATTAAAAATTATATCATGAAGATCTGGTAGTAGGGACAACGCAATATCATAGCTGCCATCTTCGCAGAGACGCAAATGAAAAAGATTAATGCCATGTATTCCCAAGGAGAGTAGAAAATTCCGCCGAGACCGGGAATCGAACCACGGATGGGAGTCACCTCTCGCTTGGCCTTGGTCTTCCAAAAACAGACCGAAAAATTTCCGCGAGAAAGCTCAACTGGTAAGAGTACCCGTTCGGAAAATGGGATGCATTACTCCTTGGGTATTTATGAACTAACACAATAATATATAAAGTTAATTTTCTTCCTTTGTCTTGCGCTGCGATCGTATGAAAAGATGCTTTACAGTTGAATTAACGAAATACATCAGCAAAAAAAGCCGACAAAAAGGTTAACTTAAGAAGTACAAGGAAATGTCGACGAAAATTATTAAAAGCTACAGCGAACCAGCTAAGAGAAAACTGCTTGTATTATAAAGAGGTATGCTTCAGTACTGTTTCCAACACAGACGCCTATTGTTGTTCATAAACAAACAAATTATATGAAGAGTATTCACGGCCTGCCAATCGCAGTTTGTTTATTGTTGCGTCAAAAAAAACTTTCGGCTAAACTTACTGAACTAATGCGTTTTTTGGAAGACTTGGTATATATTATGCACCTCATAGTTACATAGCCGTAGAAAAGCTACGAAAAAATGATTAATTAAGAAATTGCTTACTTTGCAAGCCATACGCGACAGTGACGCCTAGTACGCGTATTTCCTAGGAAAATACACTGGTGCATTTACCACACAGCACGTTACAAGCATAGAGATAGATGAACTTTAAATGTAAGTATACACATATAATGCTCCAAGTTTCTTAACCATGCTTTTACACTTTAGAGTAAGTGAAGAAATCATTCTGCGATAAATTTCGCAAGTTAATTCTTTCAGCGCCTTCAAAAACCATTCATCGCAAGAGAAAATTTTCAAACTTATTTCGTAGGCCTTTAAGTTATCGTAATTATCTATTTTTTATATGTTTATCGCATTATTTTTTAAGCGCTTTATAGGCACTAATTCGGCTGCTGAATACTTCAGGTCACTGCAGTGTAACTGAGCTCCGTTTATGAACCCCGAGAATGGTTTCATTCGCTTTTTTTTCGAAATTTCAATAATTTTTTTTACCTTAAGTAAGTATCTGGTAAATTACCTTCATTAAAAGCGCGCTACTGCGGAAGACGTTGAAACGAAAGTAAAAAGGGTCGAGTCGTTCCAGAGTAATCCAAATTACCTTTGGCAAATTCCGATCTTAATTACTTCAACGTCGTTAAAGATAGCAGGACTCGGGGCCGTTCGGATGGCGAAATATTCTTGCGACTAGTAAAAGGGAGCGTAGATTTACACCGAATCATTCGTGGCAGAATTGAGTCATCGAAGATATTGCTATTACCCATACCCATTCAGCCAAATCAGCGAGGTTGATAAGGCAGTCTCGCATATTATAAAAATATTTCTATATGGAGTTGAAAATTGGCTTATCGAAAAGAATCGTTATTGGATCGGTACTAATGGACTCTTCCGGTAGCTCCGAATAACATTATCCCTTTAACGACTAATGGACTTTCATTTCAAAGAAGTGGACTTCGCAAATGTTTATGGTAAGCTAAAGGTTGGTTCATTTCATTCATTCACAGATTGATCGATTTAAGTTCGATCAATTAATTCTATCGATTACGCACGCAACAATCAGTTCTATTTTGAATAATTCATGCAAAAGCGAAAACTTACTCCTTCCACTGATAAAAGTATACTGAAAAACGCGGCTGGTATCCCCTTGAAAGCCAGAAGATGAGTAAATATCTACGAAACCGTTCGTGTTTTCGTTAATATTTACTTTTTCTGGGGACGGAGACATCGTTTTTTTATTAAAAGAATCGATTTTATATTTTGTGCCTATAATGTTGACAATTGTGCCAATCTCAATTATAAAACGAAGTATGAGGAAGAAAATAACTATGCGAAGTTACAGAAGAAGTATTTATGTAACAGGTGGCCGGTTTCGAGCCAAAACTTAACATTCAGGCACGCCTGTCTGGCTGACGATGTACTTGTAGTTCGAAACCAGTCGCCCGATGAAATAAATACTTCTTGTAAAATTCACATTGTTATTTTTCTCCTCACCTAGGAAGGAGTTCTAAAAAGTTACGAATTTGCCGATTAACTTTATAAAAAGAAGGTTAAGAATGGTTTTGATGGCACAAAATTTACCACGAAATTCTGGAGTACTCCGGAAATTCACACTTGTCAGCCTTAAGAAGTGAGGCGAGAGATCGTTGCATTAACGTGTCGTCAAGGTATATAAAGAGTAAATAAATAACAGATCCAGTAGAAAGGAAAGGTGAGCGAAGACGATTACGATGTGTCAGAATGTAAGTTGCAGAAATTCACCTCATTCTATTCGATTTCGAAATATGGTAAGCAAATAACGTCATCTGAGACTCAGAAGATGGCGCTTTACCTAAATCATGTTCATCACTACTACTCAATACAACGTCATCGGGATAGACTTATGATTCATCTATATGTAATTTATTACAGCAATGGGCAAGTGTTCAGCACTTTTGGATGCGAATGTTCACCGATCAATTAACGTACCTCATTAACACTCAGAAAAAGTGATCAACTCTTAAGCGAATTACTTTAGTCTTTCTATGAGTTTTCACTAAAACCTAAAATAACAAATGACAATAATTCTTAAAGATTGAATTTCGCTTAGACATTTAGAAAGTTACGATACATCAGGAATTTCGGCCACCATAAATGCCGGAGTTTTGACTGTTTCGCTATCATTCACAGGCTGCTGATCAGAGGAAAACCATTCTCCCGTCTTGCTCACATTTCCTAGATAACATATTTTAGGAAGTGGGTCTAAATTACATTCTTGAGCGAAAAACTTTAAGCTAAGAGACACACATGAAAAGCAATAGAAATGCATGATTCTTATATTATGAACAGGCAATTGTCGTTGCGACAAATTCATCGTAAACAAAGTAATTGACTTACGATTGAAACCAGTAATGAATGCGCTAGATAAAGCAATACACTATGTAGAGCCAGACTTGTCCATGATTAAACCCAGTGATGTATCACTTTTGTGATTCGCTTGCTAGAATGCCACATCATGGGATATAAACGTTTCAAAACAAATGTATGTATGAGAATACATTCTACGAACTAAGGTGGAATTATATCTTCAACAATCGCAATCGAGCCTTCATTAGATTTTAATGGACTACTTAATACTCGAAAAAATGAACATACGAAGATGGCGTTTAGCACCTTTCTTTCCCATTCTGAGCAGAAAGTAAGAGAACGTGGGAGGTAAATGGCGATGGAATGGAAATGCCGTGTGAAAGAGATTTGTTGGAATCAGTCATCCGATTCTTCCTCTCGGAGAATCACTATATTCATATGTATCTTAAAGAGCGAGTACGGCGGCTCTTATTTGAACCACCCCACTCGAATCGAACCTCGCTAAAAGCTTTCCGCCATAAAAATCAGCTGAAGGCAGTTTATAAAGCATAATTACACCTGGCAAGGGGCGAATGCCGTCTATAAAAATTTTAATTATTTCTCAAAGAAACCCGCTGATGGACTTTTATGGCGGTTGTTGGAAAGTCGCACATATGAAAGGAGAGGTTTTTCTTTGGGAAGGGCAGGAGTGTTGGGTCTTGGGGAATGGCGTAGGAATGTTGAAAAGCATATAATTAGGGAATGAATGAGGCCAAATGAAGTCAAAGTAGTCCCTCCAATGGAAAGCCATTATAGTCTTGAGTAAACATGATGGCGCGTAAAACTACGATGGTTGCAATGCGCGGAGGAGAAACTTCTCTCGGGAAAAAGATGAACGAATGTCCAAATGGATTCTTGGGTTCTTTTGGTAATGCGTTAAGAGTTTCAGTTCTACCTTCGTGCTAAATAGGAAAATGCGTTCTAACACGAATCACCAACTTTCTTTCCAGTAGTGTAATTATAACAAGCGCTTCGACAGCTGAGGTAATTTCGCAGGTAGGCCCCCACCGGGAGTCGCACCCGGGACCGCTTTCACCGAGGTCGAAAGCGTTGGCCACTTGGCTAATCGGAAGCCCACTTTCTTTCGAGTGTGTGTATGTTTTTATTTGTGGTGCGTCGACGGCTAGGGTCATTCAGCACCGTTTCTAATTTAGATTACTTGATCCAGGTTCGTTCCAGATCGAAACCAGGTCGTTCGTTAATAAATAAGTAAGTAAATAAATAAGTAAATAAATTAATTGATTAAATTTAAATGAAAACATTGATTGAAAATGTTGGGGTTAAAATCCTTAAAATATATAGATATGGAATCAGTTTTCAAATCTAACGTACCTAGATTTTAGGGTAACTAATGCGTGACAAAAGACAAGAGATTTTCAAGGAGATAAAACCCAAAGGACCCAAAAAATCATACCAGCGCATACGAGAACGTAAAGTGGACGTAATGCAAGGCGCAGTTTGGTCTATACCTCTGATATTTGCCTTGTATTCTTGTCATTAGCAATCACATGCTGGTTGGTGACTTACAGCTCAATGATTCAATATTATATATCTCAATTGTCACCAACCTGAACCCTACCGCCCACTAGTGGGCGTTTTAAGTTTTCAGGTGGTCGAAGAGACCGAAATTGAGTAAATAATAATAATTTCTTTAATGGATTAATTCAAATGCACTACGAAAGGACGACGACGAAAAAGTGTTCCTCGTAGAAGTCTTATTATAAGATTGACGATTTTAATAATGGAATAAAGATATTAATGTAACAATCAAAAAAATTCTCGAACTTATTTTTCTTATTATCATGTCCTTACTTTTGCATCGCAATTTTTTCACGTTACAGAATTTTTGAAAACTTTATTTGTACCAAAAGATAAACAGATGTGAAAAATAGCGACACGACTGGGACTCGAACGCAGGTACCCTACTATTCAGGCAGATATTCTAACCTCTGAACTACCGGCACGATACATATGTTTTTCCTTGGGTTTTAAGGCGCACACCTCTATGCGCAAAGTAAATACCATACCCCATCCCTTACTTTATTTGTATTTAATATTGTCAATGACGAAGGCACCAACTTCCACGTCAGTATTTGAGTGAATGATGTGATTAATTAAAATTATTATTCTTGTGATTCCTTCAATTAAGTTATTGGGACATCGGTGAACGATAGAGAAACATGGATGTACACTGTACAAAAGTGGGCGTTTGGAAAAAAGAAAATGTTGGTAACCACTGGTATACACTGTAATTGATTTGATACATTATGGCTTATGCTGCGCGGAGGCTATGAATACCAGAATGGTTAAATGATTTTAGTGGTTTTGAGTGTTTTACGAAATTATGCGGTGGACCAAATGATTTAAGCGAATGAGAGGTCTATTTTGAGACAAAATGCTTCCAAATCTGGAATTACTGCTTTACTCGAACTTAACGGGAAGGTCTGACATGCATTCTTAATAGCTAAGTAGATTAGATCTTAAATATACCAGCTATTAATATCAATATCATGTTGGCAGGACTGACTCGTTCTAATCATTTGAATATAACATCAATAATTCCAGATGAAATAACTTGAAGCTACAAGATGTAAATTCTTCCTCTTTGAAATTATAGGCGATTAATTTTAAAAAAGGAATAAAATGTGTGAAAAATAGCGACATGACTGGGACCCGAACCCAGTTTTCTCACTTTCCAGGAAGGTATTCTAATCACTGAACTACCCTGCCGAGTCTCTTCCACACTGTCACAGTCATGTCGCTACTTTTCACACCTGTTATACCCACTGGTTATACCTTGGGATTCAGCCGCACGGCTCTTCCGTGCTTAGTAATTTATTTCTTCTCAATCTTTGCAATTTTAAACGTTCCCTCGAGGCAGATTTCATTCTATTTCTACAGGCATTAGGGTTTTATTACTAAACTCTAGTATTATTACCATTTCAATAAAATTTAGAGGACTGAAGAAAATATTAGACGTGGTTTGCAAAAATTTTAAATTTAAATTTCATTTTAAATATGTAAAGCACGGTAAATCAAATTCATTGATTTTGTAATCTATAAGGAAAAGACACACGATTCAATTAAAATATTAGAGTTTGAGAAAGGCTCCAAAACGCCGTAGTTTGCAAGCAAACTAACCGTTGGGAAATTCCAACCAGTGGGGGTTAGGTTCTCCGTGGTCACACTTTGCAAGTATTATCCTCAATACATATTTCGGTGACTAAGTTGCCATCTTGAGGAGAGAAGATTACTGAATAGTCGCTTCCAATTATTTTTCAAGAAAAATCCTGAATATATCAATCAAAATCAAAACATAGATGTAACGAATTACCCCATTTGAAACTTGGAGCATTTGATAATACAAAAACTGGACGTAACCAGCAATTTTCTGGTATTTACCAATAATTTCGACCAAGTTTAGAATTCAATTGGATAGCTTTCGACGTTAGATTGTCCCGCCCAATATAGAATGCTTTATTTACTGTACTCGTATACAGGCTTGATGCTATACATTAGAGGCATTAGAAACAATGGAAAGTATTCGGAATTTTCATTGTGAGTACATTTAGCAGAAAATCTGCTTTTACTAAGGTGCTCTCTATCTCATCATTTTCAATCAAACTTCTGTCGCCCCTTCCAACTGTTCCTATTCAATAAGAGGACTTGGAGCTAAAATTACTACCTAAGTAAATTAATATCCTACTAAGCGCTTATTCTCACTTTCCCACTTTCAGAAGTATAAAAGTCTTTGTGAAAATATTCTTAGCTATCTTAGACACTTTCAAAATATAATCATTTAATTAATGTTAAGCAAAGTAAAACACAAAGTAAGTTTGGTATAGATATGTGGATGATGTTTTTACTGCTTTCGACTTGGATAGTAGTGACTTAGAGTTTTTCCTGGGAAAATTAAATGGCTTATTCTATTAATTTCACCTATGAAATTGAGCAACAGAATTCTTTACCCTTATTGAATGTTTTGTTTATTAGAGATGGCAATAGTTTAGAGTTTGATATTCACAGGAAATCCACTTCATCCAATAATTTTATTCCCAATTTGTCTTTCTTTCCTCTATCCTATAAACATGCTGCCATTCGCCACACCTTGTGCATAGATTAGTATATACACCTTTAGATAATAATAGGTTCAACAAAGAACTTTGTTTCGTTAATGATAATACTTTGATGCTGGGGTTTGATGTATCTCTGGTCAATACATTAGTTAAAAGGCATAAGTTCAAATGCTTAATCCACAATTTTTCCACTCTTACACCGGTTATTGACACCTCTTCCACTAGATACATCAAATTACCATACTTTTCAGTTTTAACTAATGGTTTGGATAATATTTTTAAACAGAAGAATATTAAAGTCAGTTATTATAACAATTTTAACCTTAAAAATTTGTTGGGTTCTATTATGTATAAGGAAGATAGTAATACCAGATAAATAAATCTGGTACATATGAAGTTCTCTGCCCTGAGTGTGGTTTAAAATACATCAGTCAAACTAGGCATGAAGCATTACTAATTAAATTTAAGGAACGCCTGGCACATTTCAAATCAGGCATATATTCTCCTTCCAGTCTTGCAAAACACATCCACTATCATGTACACAATAAATCTATCAATAATTTTACACAAATACATAACTCTAAGACAGGTCTCAATCCTCTTGAAGATGTATATATTCATAAAAACAGAGAATGCCTAATGAACACCGCAACCATAGTGAATTTTAATAAATCATTATATAGTCTGGTGGATTCTGTTAGTTAGTTGTTTTCTATGTTCCTGCAATTGGTTTACACTCTCTGTGTCATTAACTCTTTACCCCTCATGAAGGTCTCTTTGGGGGCAAAATATGTATAGGGTCGAATCATTCAATTTTTTATGGTTGTCATGCTTTACTTTGGTTAATGTTTCTGCCATCTGTCTATTTCATCTTATAATCATAATTTAAATGTCAGTTTCACTTAGTGAAAGCATGAGCATAGGATTCTATTAAATTATAGTAAACAGCGTTTGTCCATGAAAGAATAGGTTTCCCATGAAGAAAAAATGGAAAACTCACACACCCTCAAAAACTTCTAGAATTTATGCTATTTGGTAATGAAAGTTAGGAGCAATGAAAATGGCTTATGAATCTCTGGAATGTGAAGGTCTGCAATATCCTACACAGAAACAGACTTCAAAGAAAAATGGAAAATGGATAAAAACTATTTTCAGTGAGACATGGAGGTGGAAGAGAATATCAGAAATGAAATTGATAGGCAAATTCAGATATGAGTATGGTCATAATCAAAGAGGTGACCATGGGAAAAATTAGACAGTATTAGAGCAGTCTGTAGGGACAGGTTTCAGGTAGAAAAAAATGTTTCCAAATTTAATAATATGGAGAACCTAATGAGAGAAGCAGAGAAAAGGAACTGAAAACTAGTTGTAGTATGGACCTCAAGGAAAGATATTACCAACAAAAAAATTTTATTATAATTTATTTAATTACTTCAACAAATATGTAGTGCATTTTTGTAATTTAAAAGCATGTTAATTAATCCCTCCTTAGCTATAAATACTACTATTAAATTAAAATGTTGGCACTAAATATATAAATAGCTAAATTTCTGAATTTTGATGTTTCCCCATGTTCAGACTTAAAAACCACACTCTCATATCAAAATAATAATCATTGGGCTATGATAATAATTAAACATCTCTGTTATGAATTATTCATGAAGTAACTAACTGATGGAAATTGGTATTCTGTCACGCTGCCTAATGCTGTCTCCATAGGGGACAAAATGCATCAGTAGCCTTATACATTGATGATGGTTTCTACAGTTATTTCATGATTGATTCTTATCAACAACCATCGACTCTTACCCACCATTAAAATTATACTTTAAGGGCGAAATTGAGACGTATTACTCTTCTATTATATTTAACCCTTCTTAATCGTAGATTTGAAAGAAGGAGACAGATTAAGGAAACACATCATGTGAGTTTCACAAAATTATTTCTTGTTCAATTACAGTTACTATTCCCAGCCAGAAGGCTCAGCTATGGGTTTCCCTATTTCCCCTTTGTTTGCCGAACTTCTTGTCAACCACCTTAAAGCCAAATTATTTTCCTCGCAACATAATCTGTAAAAACATGTTGGTATTTGTTTCAGATATGTCAACGATATCATATGCATTTGTAACTGCTCCATGAGACAATTGGATTTATTTATATCCTTCTTAAATACAATCCACCATAGTATAAATTTTACCTGTGAAATTGAAACTGATAACACTTTAAACTTTCTTGATCTCACTATAAAGTTAATAACTCTACTGATTTCTCCATTTTCTGTCAACTAACATACACTGACCACACCATACACAATTGTTCTAACGCCCCCATTCCACACAAACATGCTGCTTTTCATAGCTTAATACACAATTTACTCAACATTTTCCTCAATCAAACTAGTTTTTCCAAGGAATTATGTATTATTAAATAAATTGCCATAGCCAATGGTTATTCCTCTTCCCTCATTGATTGCATTCTTACCAAAAAGCAACAAAATTAAATATAGCACGCATTTACCACACCCTCACTATAAATAATGATACTAAAAATGGGTTAAAATTCCCTTCATTGGTTCTATTAGTTATATTATCGCGAATTCCCTCCCTCATTACCACAAACCTGCTTTTTATATGCTACATGATTTGGGTAAAACTCTATCAAATAGTAAAGATAAAATTGATTCCTCTCTCAAATCAGGTATTTATAAATTAAGCTTTAATGATTGCAGGGCAATTTGTTTAGGTCAAACTGGTAGGCATTTACGCACCCGTATTAAAGAACACAAGCAATGTTTTAAAAATTGTTCCCATGCTTCACATTTCTCTATGCACCTACTCAAAAATAACCACTCCTCTGAATTTCAACCTCACCTTATCCACCATTTACCAAAAGGGCCTAAACTAGATATTTTTGAGCAAATTGAGATTCTTCATCGTAAAAGAAGCGATTTTAAGCTCACTCATGTTCACCAATTCTTAGTCACTTCCCCCCTGCTGTTGCTTATCTACCAGCTTCCTCCTATCCCTCAACCTCCCCTTCACCTTAACCCCCTCCTCTAACCCCTCTGTTGTATAAATACGTGAACACTTTGTGACTCTATACCTGTGATGACTAGATAGTAGTTGAAACCTTTCATGTAATAAATCTCTTCCTGTGAAACTGAGACTAAGTTATTTTTTCCTCCTCTCTTCCAAGATAAATAAAATTGTAACAAAAAATAGCATAATCACCACTTGTATCACAAATTTGAATTACCACTAGAATAACATACATATTTAAAATAATCGAATCTTTAATTTAATTCTAACTGAATTCAATTTTGAGTATGAAAAGATTGAGTTTTTTTTACTTACAAAGTACAGTAGGAAAGGTCCAACTTGATTTTTCAAATCACTCTCCATCAAGAAGTATGTATGGACAGCCAGTCTTCCAGTCCTGGCCAAAAAGCAGAAAATTGTATTTTAAGACTGCCTTCAGAAATATTTCAGCCTTCTTCACAACAGCCACAAGAAGCCAGAATGCTTCCATAATCACAATGACGATGTCAAGTCCCATCTTTACCGTTGTAATTCAGATATGCACAGTTAAATGTTACACTGTTCCATGTTATGCTGTAGTTATTGAATATTTACTTTATTATTATGGTATTCTATGATCTTAAGCGATTTTTGTAATGAGAACTCCATGACTTCATAAGAGAATACATTTTCTCTTTATGGCAATAATTGTGTGGCAGCAATGCATGAGTGGTTTAAATAGGAAGCATCAGAATTTGTTGAACCTGCATAGTGTCATACTTTGTGAATATAAAAATGAATAAATTAATACTCCCAAAAATTTTCATTTGAATCCTTGTTTAATCATTTCTTAAATGAGCTTTGATTTCTTTGAGCTAATTTTTGATTAGCTTTGTTGCACAGTACAGTGCAGGACACCAATTCCCTTAATGCCTTGGTGATTCTTGCTGAAGATGCAAAGCTGAATATCAAAACCTTCATTTTATTGATACATGATGTTTTATTTTAAAATTATATTAATTTCCATGAGGAGACAATCATAACTTTCTTTCTTTTTCTAATTATTTTCACTAAAATAAAGCAAAATTACTTTGGAGTAAAATTAGAGGCTCGCCTAATGGCTAACCACAACCTTGCACATGCATGTTGAGCTTCTGAAAACTATCTGGTTACTATCGTTTCTGCAAACCATTAGGAATTAATTTAAATTCCACATCTGAAACACTCCTAGAAGAGATAATAAGGAATGATCAAGGATAGGAAGGGCCTGGTATATGAACAATAGTCTTCTCAAGGATATCTATCACCTTATTCTAGAATTGTAAAAACATTTTGAAATGTATACATTGTGTGTGGCTGCCAAAGAGAAGACCAAATAATTCATTGAGATGAGAAGATTTATTTATAAGCCAATGTTTTTCTGTTAAATTCAAGGTGATTGGGTGTGACGTTCCATAGGACTCGTTGTAACAGAAATGGGGGTTAATAAATCCCAAAAGTGCCATGGTATCCTTAAAGGACATCGCATAAGTAGATATAGCTATTAGAATCCTCCAAAAATGTTTCAGCAACAATACTCTGCAATAGCAGTTGGATAGGATACTTTAAAGTAATATTTCCCAAGTATTAAATGATAGTACTTTTGATTTTAATTTTTTTTTATATTATAACTCAAAACACATTATAANTGGATAGGATACTTTAAAGTAATATTTCCCAAGTATTAAATGATAGTACTTTTGATTTTAATTTTTTTTATATTATAACTCAAAACACATTATAATGTGTTTTGAGGAAGCAGAATACCAATTGGTATTCTGCTTCCTCTATTAGCAGTTGCTTGAACTAAAATGTCTTCAAATGGCTGCAACTACGGGCTGCCAAAATTTTGGTTTCGCACGGTCAGCAACTTTTCGAATTATCCCCGAAGGAAGAAGTTCGGTTTTACCTGATTTGAGTATGAAATTCATAGCCTGCCGCCATGAGGGTTTTTTTTACCAGTTTTGACGCAAACCTCACAAACCCTTACAGAAAACATAAGTTAAAGCGGCCGCCAGTAGATGGCGTTTTTAAAGTAAAAGCAGCAGTTTTCGGAATAGGTTTGATATTGGTAAAACACGACTGCAAAAATTTCAGTGTGTAAAATATGTAATATTTGTGTATGGAAAATAATTAAATTATATGCTATCCCCGTCCTCCAACTGTATAATCCAACCCTCATCACACCAAAACATGGCCAGTGTTACTTGAGTAATAATGTTTTAGGAAATTAGTCTTTTATTTTGATTTCTTTTTACGTTTTGTAATATTACAGAACGCTTTATTAGACTTCTACGTTAGGATTGTAACATGCTTGTTGCAAGTAGTTACATATTTACCACACTTGTGGCCTTGTGGCGCAAAGATCTTGGTAGACCGGTATCAAACTGAAGCCAAAATTTCCCTTATTTCGCATCCCTATCTCTTTTGGTACAATTTTTATAATTTATGATTAGTAATGCATAATGGTTGGGTTGAGTCAAAAAGGCAGTTTTCATTTCATATCGTAGATACCATATGCTGCCATCTCTGCGTTATCTAGGAGGCAATTGCACCGTGATTTAAAGGAACTGGTAAATCCATTCATTTGCAGATAAATATAATGATAAAAAACTTATCTCAGTTCCTATTAGAAATTCCTGTCCAAATATTATTTATCCATTAAATTATTAATTTTATTTGAATATAAATCAAATGTGTAGCTACAGAAAGGGTACAGAGAGGTTGAGATATCTGAGTAAGTCTTAACCCCAGCCGCTAGGAGAGCTGTCTGTAGAAAACGTCTGTTGTTTTGAAGCAACAAGTGCTGCACCTGATTTAATCTCTGTTTTGGGGACTTGTTTGAACGAAGCGGTTGGTGTTATTTTGGAGGAATTGTTTTCAGTTGATTTGACACTTTAAGTGTGAAATTTTCGTTATAAGTTGTAATTTAACCAATGTGAGTGTGTAATCAGTTAATAAACATTTGTAAATTGTCTACATTTTGAAATGTTATGCATAATAAATGTTATTTTAGCGCTCACATGTATGGAAGCCGAATGGCTGCAATATTTCTGCCGAAAGTGATGGTTCGGTTTCCTAGTGTGTGAAGTCCTTGCAAATAATTGTTATTTTGTAAATTTAGGTTGCTCATTGTGAAATTTATAACTATCAAATGCTTGTTTACGATAATGTTGGTATAGATAATTATTAATCTTATCTCTGAAGACCGTAAACATATAGAGATAAATAACATCTATAAAGATTCGTTCACGATTCAGGTGTTCATTATATATTTTAATTTGTTTAATTCTATAAAGGCTATTGGAAAGCCGAAGCAATGGTTACCAAAGGAGAGGAATTCCAATCCAGCCAGGACGCCCTGCTGAGTGAAAATGAACTGAAGTATATTCAGGAACAGTAAGAATATGAATCTTATTAATAATTTAGTTCCTTTAAGGTTTAATATATAACAATGCTTACTCGTAATCTCTATTTTCCCAGGATTGGGGGAAGTTTTGATTGGCCTACGTTGACCGATGTTGGCGGACGTTATTCGGTATCGTATCAGTCTTTCACTCATTTCTTTAAAATCTGTCGATATTATGTTGTTTATGGTTGAGGTTTTAATGTAGCGGGTCTTTATTTTATTATCAAAGGTATTACATTTTTGAATCTTGGGCAAATCCTGTGATGATTTTTAGATTTTGAGACTCATTTTTTTCCTCCATACGTACCGGAAAAATGTAACTGTTTATTTGATGTTGTTTGACAATCAATTAGTAGATTTTATATATAAAAAATTTTTCAGCGTGATTACTCACTCCTTGGCTCTAAAGAAATTTTAACATCAATTGTGACTTGATCACCACTTCAAGTTTTGTGCGGATTAAAGATACAATTTTACAGATGTCTCAACGGAAAATTCTTATGTAGAATCCCAATTCGCAGTTATCGATTTATTTTATGTTCGATTAGGAAAAAGCATTAAGATTTTTGAGTCTTCAAATTCAGTAAAGCTGTAAGGAGCCATTTGATTAATTTTCATTTCCTTTTTGTTTTGGACATTTTATTTCATTAGTGGCATAGGAAAATAGAGCAGTGATAGGATATACTCTTGCATTGGAATTTTTTCTAATGATGTAATGATAGGTCGATGGATCATTGTCATTCTGCCAGTTTTTCAAGTTAGATTGAACATGTTGTTTGCTTGAAGGTGTGCATGATTGTTGTGTGTCTTGAATGGTATAAACTTTTGGGTTGCCATCTTTTCTTGTGTATGTATTTAACATATTAACTGCAGATCACTCCACTGTTGAAGCATTGGAAATGGAGGTATCCGCATTGAATATGTTAAACTGAATTTTCAGATCTTTTCTTGTGTGTTGTATTTAAAGCCTGAATCACTTCTTTTTAACATATTTCATGTTAATGTGAAGATAATGCTTCCAATTTCACTTAGAAGCTTAAAATAAGAACATTCATTCTCCAGGAAGAAGAAAAATTCAAAGTTGCAATACCACCGTCACCAACTAGTTCATTACCATCAGCAGAGGAATGGGATGGACCATATGACTTTCAGCTACTTGTGAATACTATGAACGCTAACAAAAAAACATGGCTAGTAAGTATCCTTTTGAATCTTCGTCAATAACCTTATCAAAAATATAAGCTCTAAAACAAATTGTAAGCTCTCTTCAAGTGTCACCTACATTCGGAATGGTTTAACATTCTGATGTGATTTTCAAGATAAAAATATTTTATTGGAATATGCATTGTTCAAAGTTGTGAGCTAAGACACTCCTTGAAATGTAAACCCGGGATATTTAGTGGTTTTAACAGTTGGTCAATTTCCAAGAATAACCAAGTTTGGGAATGTCTTCTTGAAATAATCCACTGATTCTCAGGAAGTAGGCTAGGAATGTCATTTCCATTTTTAATATTTATGTGATGTAAAATACCAAAGTAGGAGGACATTCTACCAATTAAGCAAACCTTGATCCCTAATTTGCACTTATATTTGTAATATGGATCTCATTACATCATTTCCAGCTTTAGTGTCGTTTGTCTGCAGTCTTTACGAAAGCACAGTCAATAAATTTTCATCATTACAAGACATTCATCTCAAATATTATTCCTGAAATATTGTAATGATAGGCATGCATATATGTTTAATAATTTATTTATTATATTTATACCTTATATCAGCTACTCATTTACATGATATGTAATTAGAAACAATGCTGGCATTATGACTAGCTTTAGTTGTAAATTAACTATTAAGTAGAAGCATATTTTATTGGGTGTTGCGTTTAATATTATTCAGCTAGGACCAGGCACTATTATGTTTAAGCATTCCCAGACTCATCTCCATCCAAGTGTTTCATTGTCTTTTGCTTATCTTTGCAGCATTCGAGTTCATTGAACAAGATTTTCATTGATGTCAATAAAAGCATACCATTGCAGTTTAAGATAAACTGCCCTGATGATGGGGAAGCCTTTTTCATCAGAGCACTTCCAGTGTATACCATATCACAGCACATGACATACCCAGTTAACAGATGTCCTTTACATCTAAAAGAGGATGAGAGTAAAGGTTAATAATGTTAAATTACTCTGTGTAGTAGTCTTAATCTAGATAGTATAAGCAGCATGGTCAGGTATTGGTTATTAGTTAAATCTGTTAAATTTAAAGGTAAGACTTGAGACTTTCCCGGTGAGCTGTCTGCTGAAGGAAGTCTCCTCGGGATACTAACTGGGTGTTTATATGGATGTTTTGACCGCTAACAATGCAGTTATCCTCACTCACCCTGAGGATGACTGCAGTGTTAGTGGCCGAAACATCGGTATTGTACCACGAAACCACCCAATATGCATCCCAAGAAGACTTAATTTATTGTTCATATACACTTTCAAGGATGATTAATTTGAATTACATAATGTAAAGTGACTAGTTAACTATCCCTCAGGAATGACCAATTAAAAATTATTTTCTGGCTTAGAATTAAAATAATCTTAACTCCCCCCCTGCCTTACTTTTGCATGCATTTACTGTGAATTTTGAGATCCTGGTGATTATTCACATACTGTCCAACTCCTGCTCACTTGACAAACTTTTCAGCAGTGATATTTTTTCCTGTTTTGATTCTTATTTACCTGTAAGTTGGATTTTTAGGAAATTTACCGTAAGAGAAAAATTTATAAGTATATAAATATTTGAAAGAAATTTGACATTGAAAGGCATTATGAATTATGTAAATTGAGCATAGCATTTATTTTACAAAGATATGCTGCATGTTATACATTCTCTTTTTATTCTTAGGGCTCGCTAGCCAGAATCACGTGGTTCGATGTGAAGACTTTCGTGCCTTGTATGAATGTGATGAAGAGAGTAAGCGCTACAGCGTGGTTACTCCCTTAGGATGTCCACAGCCCGGTTCTGATGTTGTAACGCTCATGTATTCCTTTGCATGTAAAAGTAGTTGTTGTGGAGGAATGAATCGCCGGCCTGTGATGGTGATTTTCACTCTTGAGAAAGAGTAAGTATTGATTTTTAATTTATTCATTTTGTTTATGGTTTATTTCAATTAATAATTGACTTGGTTTGGGATATACAAAGTAAACGTTGTAGTGCTATGTCTCACTGATAGTCTTCTATTAAATGATGCCACTTTGTGAAGATTTTTTCTAATTTTTGTTTCAAATGGAGACGAAGTAGAGAAAAGAAATGCTGGAACCAATTTTAGTTATGTAAGTTGCTTCTTAACCATTTCTATGCAGATGATGTAATGTTACCTCATCTCTAATGACTGGTGAGGTAAAGGTAACTCATAGGCATTGAAATGAATGCAAGTAAGCATTCCAATGTTAAATTAGTTTTCGAATTAGATCTCTAATATGCACCTACAGAGATAAATTCTGCTGGAAACTTTTTATTGTGTTATCTCGTTTGGTAACCTTATCAATGGAGATTGTTTTAAATTACCATGCAAATTGCTGTATATCACCCAACATATTTTCAAAAAGGAAGTTTTGGTGAAGAAATTTAATTTAAAAGTACTAAGTGAAATCTGGACCGAAACCATGGTCACCATGTGGAAAGTAAATCTTTGATTTCTTCTTCGTTGTTTTTTTTATTTAATTTAATATAAAAGGATTGGAACTGGGAACTTTTCAGATAACTTAATGCACTTATTTTTACTTACAACTTTTATATAGCTTTAATAAGTAACTTTATTTAAACTACTGAAACAAAAGATGAAAATCGAGGCCAAAAGAGCCTTATTCAATTGAATTATATTAATAATAAAGTGTTTATAAAAAAATTGGCAAACAGGTCAAACAGAGGAGTGGAATTTCTGCCCTAAATTTTTTGTTAATAGGTATGTATTATACACCTATAAATTTTGTGCCAACCTACAGGTGATTACTTAAGATGTAGGTATGTTTGTAAAGATAATGATCCACATGGGAGCTCATTGGAGCTGTGGTATCCAAACTTCAATTTCTGTAGGCCAAATAGCACATTACGCTGGGTTCTGCAGAACAAAGTTGCTTGTATATTTCAAGAATGGACTATTCTCTTTGAGATGATATAACCTTGGGCTAGTTCACCCTTACTCTACCAATGGTCTGAAATTCCATCTCTTTGGATGTGTAAAAACTGCAGGGCCAATATGTATATGGGCCTTTTTTCACTCTCTCAGACACTCTTATCTGTAAGAATCGTTGGTTTTCAGATAATCTATCCCTTATCTCAGTTGATAATTTTTATTTACCAATGACAATATCATGTTAATCATCTTTATCTAAAGAGGTGTGCATGTTTTCTACTAGAAAAAATTTGATTTTTCTAGGCATCTCTCTATCCTCCAAAGGTCTGGCAGTTTTTACATATAATGCCTATCGAAGGCTAGCTTTATTAGGGTAAAGTATCATGAATCATTTATGAGATATCTATTTGCTAAAAATTATTAATAAAATAGGCCATAATTATCTTCACTGTTCAGATGAAAGCACGAGGCTGACCAGATTTGGCCCTTGGGCTATGGTTTAGGCTTCTCTTCTATGGAGTTTGTAAAATATGTCAAGGCCTCTCTATTGACAAAAAGTCAAGCAACACTGCTCTAAGATATGTTTACATCTACTTAGCTTGCAAGCTACCTTTCCCTGTGTGGCAGGGGGTGTAGACACCAAGTGTTTGAGTTACCTCTTAAGCTTATTGTTGTTGCATAACATTTGTGAAAAAATGAATCCCTAAAACAACTTGTCCTTGCATCTATTTCTCTTCCTTTATGCTCATTGTTATATTGGCCAAAGTAACAGGGTGGTCACATAATACCAATTACATCTTCCGCAATTTTACTTTCTCTGAATTTATCAAGCAATCACACCATAGCTTCTAATTTCCTTTCTGTGAAGGATTTCCAACCTCTGTTTACCCACAGATTTTTTGGTATGTGCGCTCTACTTTAAGTTATTTGTAAGGTTGATTCAGAGATACTCAACTGAGTCAACTGTATTTATATTCATTCCACTGATTTTGTAATTAGTATTTGTGTGATTATAAAACTGTATATTATAATTTCATGTAAAATTGTGCTAATTTAATTCACTCTAATTGGTGGAATTTTTTATTTTAGTAATCTAGTAGTAGGAAGGAAAACTATGAACTTCAGGGTCTGTAGTTGTCCTAAAAGAGATAAAGAAAAGGAAGAAAAATCTGCGTTGGAAGAAAAGCTTCAGAACAATCCTGGAAAGAAGCCAATGGAGGCACAGAATCAAAAAGAGAGCAGCATGAACTGTGTGCCATCCAAGAAAAGAAAGTCCCTATTCGCTTCGAACGAAGATAATGCTCTCTCAGCAAAGGTTTTCAAAGTTACGGTAAGAGAAACCCCGACCATCTCACAAGAGAAAAAGTCAGATATTCATTCTAGGTGTCTTGGGTTTGATCCTAGAGGGCCCCAAAAATCTATTTTTCCCATAAGGATGTATTGCATGGTTTTTCGGAAAAATTTTTGAAGTAATTCCTGTTAAGATAGGGAATTGAAATTTAACCTGTAGTTAGAGGACATGATTTTCCACTGTGTACTGAAGAGACATCTCCCAGGGTGATCCTAGGTTCTATGCTAGGTCAGTGAAAATAATTCAAAAATTTAAAGGGCTCTTTTGAAACCAGTTGTTCTTTTCATAGATAATGGTAAATGTTCCCTCTGAATCTTATTGTCTTCCTATCGTGTTTTCTGATTAGATTCCAGCTCAACACATTGGTGATAGTTGCAATTTGATTACTTTATAACAAAAAAGATTTCATTTTTTTCTTTATTAGTCGCCATTTTCATTCAAAACATTTTTTCTTCATTAGCAGCAAACGACAGTTGCTGTTGCGCATTTTTAATTTGATGCAATATCTGAAATGAATTCTACTTGAAACTGTAGAAATAGTTAAAAGTGGAGATAACAAAATGTAATAGACAATGATATCAAGTAATCTGGTCATTCAAGCCAGGCTGCTTCCTATTCTCTATGAGAATTACTTTAAGGTGAACCACTGGACTTATTTAAAGTCTTCTTAGACATAGGTGACTGCAACATGGTATGAAGAGAAAAGAAATTTTTAATGAATGTACAGCCATTGCAAATACTCAAAAGTGACCTTGATTTCGACTCTTGGTCACTCGAAATACTCTTCATTTATAAATCATAGGGAAACTTGGAATAAGTCTTCATAGATGCTCAATCTTTCATTGGCAACCTGGATGTTTACTTGAGGTCCATGTAGATTTTGATATCTTCTTAGTCATTTTTATATGTTAAAGAACCCCTGGGATATTAAAATTCCACTTTATGTAATGCACAGGTTTGAAAAATAGGCTTTTGGAGCAACATGGATGCTAACTTAGGTCGTCTAAAGGCCCTCTCTCGATTTTATCAAGGTTTATTATGAAAGACCAGAAGTTAGGGCCCCGAAGTATCACCGTGTATCTGTGGGAAGGTTATAAAACTTCTTATTAACTTAATTGCTTACAGTATATAGCTTTATAAGTACCAATTGGGAAACAGTCTTGGTAGATTAGTGGTAAATAATCACTCCATAACTTGCAGGATGCAAGCAATTTTTACTCAAATGTATATATAGTTATGTATAAAAAATAAAAGGTAAATTAATTATTATATATGTGAAAGATTAAAAAAAAACTCCTTGGCTGAAGGCTTACGGAGAAAAACCCACAATGTGGGAAAAATGCCCACACAACAAGGGGGGCAGAAAAACCAGTGAAAACATGGACATAAAAATAAATAAAAGATTCAGTGTGTCTGGTGTGATAGTGCTTGCTCTTAAATGTTGATATTTTTGTTAAAAATTATGATATTGCATTATTTTCCATTTGATTATTTGTTTCTAGTCAAAAACATAACTGTGCTAACTCATGTATAATCTCTTAAAGCTAGCATAATTCTTGTGATATTTGGGAAAATGATACCATGAAGTTTGCTGTTTAACATATCATTTGCTCCTGGTAGCAATGTCGTTCAAGTTGACCAAAAGTAACTGTACCCCTTTAGAATCTTAGAAATGAATGTTTCCTTTTCATGCATCTACTTATTTTTTAAAGATTGTATGTTTGTGTAATTTTAGATCCAAGGTGCTGCTCATTATCGAGAAATACTGCGGTATCTGATTATGTTAAAAAATGCTGAATATTTGGAGACAGGGTCGCAGGAAGCCTTATCTGCTAAAGAAGAATATGAAGGATTGTGGTAAGTAAACCATTATTTTATAATTCCCAAGTAGTGATAAGTTTATTTCTTTGTAAGAGATGAAGAGCAAAGGAAAATAATAGCATGTGAGACCTCGTCATCACAAAATCCAAAAAGCCAGAGAAGGTCATTTTGAAATATTACTTACATTGAATGAACTAGTACTAATCTGACTTCTATACCACTTTGTGTAGATGTAGCAAATTAGAGGTGACTGTTACCCAGTTGCCATCTTTGAAAAAGGTCATTCCACGTCAAATGGTCCTTGCTCGACCATCACAGATTTCAATTTTGTGAGACTATTTACTCATTCTGAATGAACGTTGGCCAAGTTTTACATCCATTGGTGCAATACATGCTGAGATAGTCATTTGTTTGACCCACTACCACAGCCTTTTACAGTACAAAATAGAGTTTTCTTCAAATTTGAGGCACGATATCTTAGGCAGTATTTTGTTGAGGAAAACAAAACTTAGTATTCTTACACAACTTTTGTTGATCTATTACCTATAATTTTTAGCAAACTTTCACGAGTGAACTCCATGCAGAAAATTTAGAGCAAAATCAGCCAAAAAAATTTAGTTTGGCATTTTATATCTTTTGGAAATAAACATAAGATAAACACACAACTTTGTGCCTCATAACTACTTAATACCTGAAGTAAGAATAAAGGGGTTTCAATTTCCTAATGTTTTCCATTCGTTTAAAAATTAAGTAGGAATTTCGTTATCATGCCAAAAATAGGGTATATTCAGCTCACAGTTACGAAAAAAGACCCTCTTGAAACTCTTTCAAATTATTTTTATAAGAAAAAGCATGCTTTATCACCTCTTAAAATGTAGACTTGGTTTTTCACCACAGGCATATAAGGCCCGAGAAATCAGGATAAAGGTGAAGCTACCTTTGCCCAAAAATTGTGGCGCGAAAAAATTTAAAGTTTGGCATTATATATCTCTGAAAATAAACCTAAGATAAATGTGAACCTTTGTGCCTTGTAACTTAATACGTGGTATAGAATAAAAGGTCTCATTTTCCTAATGCCTTCTGTTAGTTAAAAAATTGAGTGTAAATGTTATGAATTTTGTTACGACAGGAAAAATATGGTATATTTAGTTCACATTTACTACAAAAGACCCTCTCGAAACTCCTTCTAATTCTCCTTATAGGAAAGAGCATGTAATGTAAAAGCTACATGCCTCATGGTACTTAGTCATATTTGTAGGATATTGACTATTCAGGTTTGGAATTTCAGCATTACCCATTATCCTTTCTCAGATCAACTCCAGAAGGGTTAATTATAAAGATGTGCCCAGAAATTCCTTATTTCAGCCCATAGTCTTTTATTATCTCAAGTTTTACTTTAATATTAAGCTTGAATGGTGATTGATTATATTTCATTGTCTTTGTATTGTATACTATTGTCCTTTTCTTCTTTCAGGAGGCAGAGCTACATTTGATCCACAATACATCAAATTGGTTCTGATGAGGTATTATTATCATGACATGAGATATATCATATATAAATGTGATTTTGAGAATCTTATTCTAAAGATTTTATAGGAATTTATTATTCCTTTATTCTTATAGCACATTTGTGCAAATTTTTATATTGAAAGATTGTTCTTTCTTGTTTATGGATAATCAAAATGTTTTTTTAAAACAAGAATGTATTACCTTATTATTTTTTGCTAAGCATTTAATAAAAACGTTTTTCGTATTCAAGACATTTAATAGCCCTGATAACTACTGTACAACAGGAATGATGCATTTACCTATCTGAGTTTACTATGCTCATTAATATTTTGGGTATTGTGCCCAAGCTTTTACCTCCATTGAGGAAAAAAACAAGACTTCCAATTATAGGTAGTGTTCTTAACTGACATTAAATTATAAATAATTCATAAAAATATTTTAAATGTTTTATAGTGTTAATAGATGAAGTAATAACTTATTGGCAAAGATTAAAAGTAATGAATTAATATTTGCTTTCGTACACTTTCGTTATTAAAGTGAGAATGAATGCATTTATTTTCTACACGCAATTCTTCACCGGTCTGTTTAAATCCCAGTTTTATGCTCTAATTCTGGATGGAGTAATAAATTTAACTCATTCGTTTGACGTATTAATTTATTTTAGAAATTTAGACCATCATCAGTTTTTACATACAGACAGTTTTGTTTCACTGCAGATAATGTCAACATTGAGAGTGATTGATGTACTGGAGAATGTCAAGTTTTTACTCTACCAAGAAAATCATTACTTTTAATGCAAAACTGCAAACCTAGCTTGACGTCAATTGCCAAAATTAATAATCAAAATATGCATAGACAAGAGGCTTAGATGTACAAACATTAAACAACTGGGCAGGGTTATTCTTCATTCATAAAAATCTTATTTCATGGCATTATATTCTGATATAGGTATGTAGTAAGTTATCTAGGTACACCAGAATGCTTGGTTTAAATTTTAGATGGTGAAAAAGGACTTTGTTTTTGGCATCAAAAAAAAATCTCCAAATCATTTCTAGGTCTAACGGAAGGTTAAGAATATTTTGGAGTATGAAATCAAGTAGTGCATCATCATTAAATGAAAACATGTATCTATAAAAATTCAATAAGACTTTCCAGTCAAACGTTTCCGGCAGTATAGTAAAATCTCATCCTCATTAATGACATACAATAGAAGAGGTGTATCATTGGAACATATCAAGATAATTAAGACCATTGCGCTCTCACCCATCCCTGTGCTTATTTCTTTATCTTTAGTGTTACCTTAAAATGAGAAAGGCTTAAAACAAACCACTGGACTTTTTTATGATCCACTTACTGTATTCACTTTGAAGGGCTTTGCTGTAAGTGATTAATATGAAATAAAATATTTACTTAAATGTTTGCTCTAAATTTGGAATGAATATGCTGAAAACAATAGAGATAAGAACAATAAAACCTTAATGGTGTACCTATAACTTCCAAATTCACAATTACAAAATGATAAATCTTACATATTACTGTAGCTGCTTAGCCAAAATTACATTTTAAAGTTTTCTGATTAACATTGTTTGACTAAGAGCATTTTCTTCAGTTTGATAAAAAAACTTTCAACGATTTAAAAACAGCTAAATAAAGAGAAAATGGGTTGTAGGTGAACTGGAAATTAATAATATAATATTAGAGATTATTCAATGAATATGATATGTATTTAGGCACCACATATTACAACACAGAAATATCCACACATTTAATGTTTATGATATGAATTATGTCAAATACCCACTCACAACATCTCATGTTATCCCAACTTTGGTTCCATTGTCATCACCATCTGAACCAAAATAAAGTAAACATACACTTTCAGGTCACTAAAAATATGAGAATTTTTCCACTCTATGGTAAAAGTACTCATTACAAATATGTTGATATGTCAAATAAATCACAAGTTTAACACATGGTCCATGTTTTTTTTCTGTTTTCGACTAGTATACTAAGGGATGGCCATCTACCAAAGAGGACCCAGGTGCAAATGTCTACCTGGGGCCATTCCTACTGATGTATCATTTGCAAAATAAAAAATTACCCTTGTGAAATGCAGTCCCTTCAAACTGAGGGCCCTGATATTAGACATCCATGAAACCTCCCCTCTTGGCTGGCCCTGAGTATACTGATAGAGCTTCTAAAAAGCTGCAGTATAACCAAAAGGGATGCATTCCTAATTTTCTATCTTTTTTTTTATGGCAAATTGTTATTTTATTTTTTGATGTTAAAAGAAGAATGCTAAAAGGAAAGAGACTATGTGAGTTCTCAACTAAGGCAGAAAGACTGAAAGATAACAAAATAAGAGAATTCCTGAAATTTCGCCACTCAAAAATGAAAAGAACATAATTCCAACTGGAAAGCAGATTCCTATCACTCCATTACAATATGAGACAGTAGTCTAAAACCTGCCACATCCAGTAATGATACAGAATTATCTGGCATCCAAAGTGATGAAAATTTACATAGATTCTTGCTAAATACACAATAATCATGTACAAAACATCAATTCAAAAGATACAACAAGAATGAATCAATCTTAGAATCAACTGCTTGGGCCGTGACTTCATGGTAGAGCTCCATCAGGAAAAAAATAAAAGATAAACCTTTACACGCCACAGAATATCCTCCGTAACCTCCCCTACCTTCCTTAGTTGTATATATACTGGCCATAACAATTTCTTTCTCTGTACCTGATGATGACTCCATGAGTCGAAACCTGGTAGTACCATTAAAATATTCTGTGGTGTGTAAAGGTTTATCTTTTATTTTGTTCCTACGGAATCAATCTAAAAATAAACAGGTCCATGAAAGTATGGACATGTATTTTCCAGATTAAAATTAAAAAGGTAAAAATTGATGACTAATTCACAAGACTGAACCAAAAAATTCAACAGTATTTTAACTGCTTGATAGTCTCAAGTACACCATGACTCTTGAGTTGAAGCAAACAGTTTAAATTTTTGGGTTGTGCGTGGGAGATTAGGTATTCAACATAATGTAATGTTGCCACACTAATAAAAATTGATGACTATAGCATGACTGAATCATTAAATTCTTTTATCACTTTAATAAAATGATTTTTAAATGTTTAAATTATATTCTTTTCATGATTTGGTATTTGAAAAAAGTGAGTATCATTACAAAATAAAACATTAATTAGATAAAAACAGAAATTGCTTTTCACTGCCAAACCATAGAGTATGATATTACGTTCCATACAACAGAATTATGGATTGAATAACACAGATGAGCTTATTGTTAGCCTAAAGCAGATTTTATGAGAACAATCACTCCAGATTCTATCACAGATGAAGCATGTGTATATAAATATATGCTACACCTTTCCATGACATTTTCAGGTAAAATATACTCAAGAAAAAATACATGTGAATATCAAGCTACTCAATTCTCACTTCAAACAAAGGCAATAAGAAATGATCGATATTGATAGCTATCTACAGCATAATATTCTTACCATCAAGAATAAATTCTAAAAATTTTGAACTCATGATTCAAATAACACAAGCATACAAACAAATAATCTTGTTCTGGACAGGGGCCAGTTAATATTAAGTGGAAAGGATTTTGTTGATTCTAAAACAGCATTTCAGCAAATATTGACCTCCATTTATAATCTTGAGAGACAAAATTGTACTAACAAATTCAATTCCTCAAAATATTCAACGGTCATTTCATGAAAATAAAAAGTTCATGTTATCTTAAATAAAAATGACAACAATATTAAAAACCCGTCAACGATAACTCTGTATATAATTTGCTTGCAATGAAACGAAAAAACATATCTTGCAGGAAGTACATTCTTCATGAAAAAAATTATATGGTCAGTTGGAAATACTCAACCATATCTCCCAAAGGAAACTATATCAGTAGCTACTCACTGTGACAATGTTAATTAATAAATTTATGGTACTAACTCTAGCCACCTCTGAGTAGTGAATGTGAGTAGTGGAGAATTTAAGCTTTTGATGTGGATGTCATCACTGTTGACTTAACTATTTCAGAAATCATTATTTTATTTCCCCAGATATGCTTTCAGACTAGACTTTTTTTAAGATTCTTCATCATCACCACATCTCCTAAAATTTCATAAATATCAGCAACATGCAAAGATAGTTCTGATGTCACCTTTTCATCATAGAATAAAGACTGTTTTTCATTGATAAGCTATAAATAAATTATTTCATATAAAAATAAGATAATTTAACAACATTTGTAAACCTAAGTAACTTCAACATCAATTATAGATAACTCTGTCACCTTATATCAATAGCTCACTGATATGTGGCTAACATAGAAAAGTTGTTAAAGATATTTAAGAAAATAACAAATATTCATTCAGAAATGATTGATAACAAATAACACAGATAAATGAGGATTCATGACATATCAGTGGTACCTGAGGAGAGAAGGAAGATGAACCTAAAAGGTGCATTGCATTACTAAGTATATTCAAGCTTTACAAACTCCACAATTATTGCTTTCCTAAATATACCACATTTAATTCATTTGCTAAAATATGTTTATATTAAATCATAAATTTTAGTTTTCGAAGCTTTAAAAAATGCACAGGTCAACATCCAAGCTAACTTTTGCATATGTTATGAGTGGAATATTTTCATGAACTATCTTCTCATTATTTTTGGCATGCAGGCTCTAATGAAGAGAATTGTTTTAAATTCCATTAAAAAGCTGTTATTGTGGAAAATGCTTAGCAATACAACCAAGCAATATGATTTGTGATCTTTTAAACTAAATTTCATGAATTTTAATCTCAAGCAAGAAAGATTCATATCCGGAATTAACTCACAAGAAAACATTCAGATTTCTATGCCTCTAAGGCTAGGAACTTTACATAGAAATAAAATCTTGTGGATATTATTCTATGAAACTTATCACCCAATAAAGTTGACGTACTGTTTGAAACGAACTGTACGCTTCTTCACTTTGGCAAAAGAATACACGTAAGCTTCCAAGCGTACATCAAGCTTTTCCCTGAGGATGAAACTCAATGCAGCTCCTGCTTGCTCATGGACCCAATGTCCACATACGCTCACCTCCGATAATGACCTGCATTGGTTATGGCCATTACCACCTCCCGATGAATTATTATTTCTGTTTCCTCCTAGGAACCATTCCACCACTTGCTGGGATACATTGCAATGTTCAAGCTCCAAGCGCCTCAAGTTAGGAAAACTATTTGCAGCAAAAACTCGAAGGAAAAGAGCATCAGAATATAAAGGTGACCCAGATAATGAGAGCTCTTCCAGGGATTTTACACTTGAAAGAAGCTTCTCAAGACCAGCCGCAGTGAAGTCCTCACAGTTTAGATCAATACCACTTCCACCACCTGAGCCAAATGCTAATCTCCGTAGCTGAGGAAATGTCAAAGAGTAATCTTCACTGATCTTGGTGTATGTATTGTAATACAACCCCAATGACAAGAGAGAAACACATGCTTTTTCCAGTAGCGGCAAATCAACTCCAGACACACCCTCAAGAGTGAGAGCTGTTATGTGTTTTCCATGTACTCTTATGGTAGGATATATACTTCCAGCAAATATTGTTGCGCGTGGTGGTAAACGTCTAGAAGCCATGGCTGATGCTTCATTATTAGCCCCTGAGCCATGGGCTTCATTTGCAGCTGGTCCAATAAAGGAGGAAACGCATAAAACGTGCAGTTCTGTGAGATGATTCAATGTAGAGAGTGGAGCAAGGGCAGAAGGAGTGGCTGTCCTAATGTCAAATTCTACAGATACCCTTTCCAGGAATGGGCAGGTAGCCACAGTAACTGGAAGGGTTGCTTGGGTTTCTTCATTGCAATTAAACCCTAATTCCCTGAGTTGATACCTGCATAAGGATGCCAGTATGAATCATACCATGTACAAGTTTTTGAATTTGAAGAATTAGATACAGTTAGTAGCGGCTGCTGCAGCATAAATCAGAGTTTTGAGTGTAAAGAACAAATTCCAATTGTGGCAATTCATTGCCATAAAAATGAATTCTACCAGTATTTTATATTTAGGGCATACAACAAAATTAGGGGTTCTCATCGTGGAAGCTTCTCACCAAATCTGAATTTAATGGGATTTTGGAATAACTAAAATTCAGAAAAATAAGACATTCTAGGGATTGTGTGAAGTAAAACGGTGGTTTGTGGTCTATTTCTAGTAAGGTATTTAAATGCAGTTCACTCAATCGAAATCGTTTCTTACTTCTCCACTACACTTAAACAATCCCATGCAGGATTGTTTCAAGTACGTCTACCTATTGACTACACTGATAAGGCAAAATATTATTATGAACTGAATAGAAAGAAACTGAGAAAAAATGGTTGAGAACCATTGATATAAATACTAGACATCAGCATACGTCAAAGTAAAATTATTTTACATTGATTTATGCAGCAAGTTGCCACGAAAGCTTATATTATTATGCAATCGGTATTTCATTACCTTGGCAAAGTTATGTTTTTTATAAGTCGATATTTTCTCCACTGCTTATCGTGCATTTTATTCAAGGCCTTGACCACATCTAAATGATGCAGTACTTGGATCTGCGGATTGTGCTTTAGTACTTGCGCCAGGCCACTGTGAGTAACTTCAGTTTCACTTAGGTCCACCTCAAGAAGGCTGCTAACACGCTTAAGGCTTTTGATTGCTTTGTCAGTAACATAGCAAGATTTCAAGCGGAGAATCCTAAATAGAGTAAAATGACTCAATCTATGGAATATAATCGACAAAGAGTCATTCATAAAAATCTTCAAGTTATTATATTGCCTAATTTATGCCGTCAAAATAGTAGTCATGCAATACACACCATGTGCTGATAATTGTAAGTTAATCGTGTATCAAGTTGTAGGCATATAAAGTATTTTTCGGTAAATTGCATGCAAATTAAAGCAGTGCATCATACTAGCTACAGTTCCTTACTTGAGAGTGGTACAATGGTCCCTGATAAACTTCAATGCAGAGTTCGACACTGTGGACATATGCAAGTCCAACAAAATCAAAGTCGGAAGGCATGGAGTTATAATTTTCAAATACTGCAAAGTTTCCTCTACATTTCTAATTTCCAAGTGTTTCAAATTCTGGATGAAAAAGTACAAATTAGTAGAAGTGCTGATTTAGATAACGGCCACGTCTATTTTCACACAACTTACATGACAACAATTAGCTACGTGAAGAAGAGTTTTCTTATCCATAAATTCTGTTATAATAATCTTCTTTATTTTGCTGGTTATAAACAGTCTCCAACGCGCTTGCTCCTGCCAGTACTTACTCAGAGAAGGTAAACCGTGTACCCTTTCATAGGATTCTAAGAGATCTTGAGCTAATCCAGTCGCTATTATAATGATTAAGAACACAATCATGAGCAGCTTCAATTATAAAGGAAACTCTAGATAAAAATAATGATCTAATAAGACTCACGCAAACTGTCGAAAGGACTAGGCCTTTGACTGCAGTCATCATATGGGTAAGGATATTGTAGCCATAGTTCAGCATTATTAACGATTTCCCGCAAACACAAATTGTACAAACTGTGTAACTTAATGGGTGCCATAGTAATTTCCTTCCGTTCCCCGTAATTATAAATTATATTCACGAAATGTAGCTGATATTTACAAGAAGACCATCAACCAGCAGACAGCCATGATGAACACCAAATCTCCCCCACCTCTTTCGCAAATAGTTGAGTTATGAAAGTCATCCTTTAATCCCTTTCATCTGTCCTTCCTTCGAATTTCAAGCCGTCAGAGACCGGTGCAATGTTGTTGTTATGTTGTTGAAATAGTTCTCCACTCTTAGTTTAAGTATTTTAGAATCCCTCCGAAGAAATATTGAAATTAGAATTTGTTGTTCCTGGAAAACTGCTTGCAAACAGTCATGTTTCAAGATGAAACACATGAGCCTGTGTCTGTAGAATCCAGTATACAAGTAGTCAGGTAATAACTTACATTTATTCTTGTTTTGTCATTTACCAGAATAAAACTGATTTGCTATAAATGACTACTTTAATTTGAGCAGCTCTCTGTCAGATAACGAATCCCAAACGAAAGCCTGCAAGTATGAGACAAGAGAAGCTCAAGCTGGAGCTGTTTCGCACGCTGAGGTGATAGGTCATATCTTTACAATGGAATTGGTTGAAATTGGCTAATTACTAATAGTAGTTCTAAAATTTGATCAATTTAGACACAGACGGACTCACCCGTACCTCGCATTCAGCCACATGTCCAATATGATGAAGGAAGATTGGCAGACTTTTTGAAACGGATATGCCCGAAAGTACTTGGAGAGTTAGATAAAGTTCAAAAAAGCCGGGCATTTGACAGATATTACTCCTCCAGGGTAGAAGAAGATAAAATTCCGAGAAAGTTGCATTCGTTAAATCCTTCTAGTGGTTTACCAATAGAGGTTGGCAAAAATTACATTTTCTGAGCAATTCTCATTTGTGTGTGTTTTCATACTTACACCCGCGTGTGTGTTTTTAATTTATTTTCATATGTTAAGCTGCCTCATGAGTAACTTATTGAAATTACAATTTCAGTGTAGACTTAATTGTTTGACTTGGAGCTGTACTGGAGCAGTGTTAGCTCTTGGTTATGGATCTGTTAATCATGAGAGCTGGTGTGACCACAGAAGTAAAATTAATCTTTTTAATATAAACAGGTAAAAGAAGACTTCCTTCTCTGTTAACTGTATTCTACCTGTTTACCAAAAATGATAATGGTGTAATAATTTATTTCAGGCCAAATTTTTCTACCACCACACCAAATCAAACGCTTGAAACTAAATCTTGTGTTTCTTGCCTTAGAGGTCATGTGAATGAATCATCAACTTTAGCTGCAGGGCTTGTCAATGGTAGGAGAAACTTTGCTAATTCCTGTTAATCTTATTGGTTGATGAAGACATTTTCCATCTCTTGCTTCATTAATTTCAGTAACTATAGCGAAATTTGAGAAAGGTCTTCAACGTCATTTTCTAGGAAATTGAGAATATATACTATTGCAATCATGTGATCATTGAAATCTGAACTTAATTTTCTTCGAGCTTATGTTGATATTAGTTGCTTAAGCGGTGTCTGTCAGTGTAGCATAGAAGTTCTATATTTACAAAATAATGAAACACACTAACATTTTTTGAAGTCAGTAAGGTATTATTACATCTTAAAATGATTTAATGAAATAATTTGTTACACAGAATGTCTTGAAGTTGGGCTACAATAATTAGGGTGATCCAATATCTGGTAGAAGTGGAGCATGTCTTCCTTTTTTCATTTCTTGCCTACTTTCCTCCCAGTATTTTAAATTTTGGGTTCTTATCCAGCGTTCCCTTGCTCAGAAAGTGGAAACATGCCAACTAAAGACCAGTGTGTATCCACTCAGAAACTTTTTTCCCTCTCTCCAAACTCTCTGTTTTGGAAAAAGTCTTTTTCAAAATTAAAGGCAAGGTTTCTGAATTTTATCTTCATTTATTGATTTCACTGCTTCTAGTTTTTCATTGATAAGCTATAAATAAATTATTTCATATAAAAATAAGATAATTTAACAACATTTGTAAACCTAAGTAACTTCAACATCAATTATAGATAACTCTGTCACCTTATATCAATAGCTCACTGATATGTGGCTAACATAGAAAAGTTGTTAAAGATATTTAAGAAAATAACAAATATTCATTCAGAAATGATTGATAACAAATAACACAGATAAATGAGGATTCATGACATATCAGTGGTACCTGAGGAGAGAAGGAAGATGAACCTAAAAGGTGCATTGCATTACTAAGTATATTCAAGCTTTACAAACTCCACAATTATTGCTTTCCTAAATATACCACATTTAATTCATTTGCTAAAATATGTTTATATTAAATCATAAATTTTAGTTTTCGAAGCTTTAAAAAATGCACAGGTCAACATCCAAGCTAACTTTTGCATATGTTATGAGTGGAATATTTTCATGAACTATCTTCTCATTATTTTTGGCATGCAGGCTCTAATGAAGAGAATTGTTTTAAATTCCATTAAAAAGCTGTTATTGTGGAAAATGCTTAGCAATACAACCAAGCAATATGATTTGTGATCTTTTAAACTAAATTTCATGAATTTTAATCTCAAGCAAGAAAGATTCATATCCGGAATTAACTCACAAGAAAACATTCAGATTTCTATGCCTCTAAGGCTAGGAACTTTACATAGAAATAAAATCTTGTGGATATTATTCTATGAAACTTATCACCCAATAAAGTTGACGTACTGTTTGAAACGAACTGTACGCTTCTTCACTTTGGCAAAAGAATACACGTAAGCTTCCAAGCGTACATCAAGCTTTTCCCTGAGGATGAAACTCAATGCAGCTCCTGCTTGCTCATGGACCCAATGTCCACATACGCTCACCTCCGATAATGACCTGCATTGGTTATGGCCATTACCACCTCCCGATGAATTATTATTTCTGTTTCCTCCTAGGAACCATTCCACCACTTGCTGGGATACATTGCAATGTTCAAGCTCCAAGCGCCTCAAGTTAGGAAAACTATTTGCAGCAAAAACTCGAAGGAAAAGAGCATCAGAATATAAAGGTGACCCAGATAATGAGAGCTCTTCCAGGGATTTTACACTTGAAAGAAGCTTCTCAAGACCAGCCGCAGTGAAGTCCTCACAGTTTAGATCAATACCACTTCCACCACCTGAGCCAAATGCTAATCTCCGTAGCTGAGGAAATGTCAAAGAGTAATCTTCACTGATCTTGGTGTATGTATTGTAATACAACCCCAATGACAAGAGAGAAACACATGCTTTTTCCAGTAGCGGCAAATCAACTCCAGACACACCCTCAAGAGTGAGAGCTGTTATGTGTTTTCCATGTACTCTTATGGTAGGATATATACTTCCAGCAAATATTGTTGCGCGTGGTGGTAAACGTCTAGAAGCCATGGCTGATGCTTCATTATTAGCCCCTGAGCCATGGGCTTCATTTGCAGCTGGTCCAATAAAGGAGGAAACGCATAAAACGTGCAGTTCTGTGAGATGATTCAATGTAGAGAGTGGAGCAAGGGCAGAAGGAGTGGCTGTCCTAATGTCAAATTCTACAGATACCCTTTCCAGGAATGGGCAGGTAGCCACAGTAACTGGAAGGGTTGCTTGGGTTTCTTCATTGCAATTAAACCCTAATTCCCTGAGTTGATACCTGCATAAGGATGCCAGTATGAATCATACCATGTACAAGTTTTTGAATTTGAAGAATTAGATACAGTTAGTAGCGGCTGCTGCAGCATAAATCAGAGTTTTGAGTGTAAAGAACAAATTCCAATTGTGGCAATTCATTGCCATAAAAATGAATTCTACCAGTATTTTATATTTAGGGCATACAACAAAATTAGGGGTTCTCATCGTGGAAGCTTCTCACCAAATCTGAANTTTTAAAAAGAATTTTTGGAATTTAAAGATGATCATTTCCTTGAGGACTTTTCCAACAAGCAGTTGATCTTAATTTTAATAGCCAAGACATTAAAATGTATTATTCTAATCTCTTAAGAATACGTGAATTTGGTGCACACACCCCCTGCCACATGCCAAAAGGAGGCTTGCAGGGTACTTACATAGACATAGAATTTGATATTGTGGCCAAGGTCATTTAAGTAGCAGTATTGGTTGTAACCTCACCTTTTTGGAACCAACCCTTCCACTTTCCGCATATTTACCTTTGAGTGTGACCGTCATACCCCATTCATTACCTTTGATAGTTTGATAAATGCGACCCATTTGATTTGTCATCTCTTTTCCTGCCTATTAAACCCAAGAATCTTTAATATTTATATCACACTATGTCCACAATGAAAAGTGAAAAAGGTATTTGTAATTTTTCCACAAAGTACTTATTTTACTCCATACAAAACATACATTTAGTGTGAAAGTACAAATACCTTTCTCACTTTCCATTGTGAAAATAGTGTTCCATGAGGTAACACCACGATAGATTAATTTTATCAAGCAGTTTCTCTAATCTAGCCTGTTGCATATTGAGCTGCTTTTCTCTGAAACTTATCCAGTTCCTATGAACACCATGATGTTGGGCAGATTTTATTCCTTGTTACCATTCTTCCATTCAAATCATCTTCTCAGTCACAATCAATTTCAATTGCTATTGACCAATTATAATCAAATTATTTATTGTAACTTTCTTCTCCTGATAATTTTCTTGCAAAACCTTTTGCTCATCCTCGCTATTTTAAGTAACCTTCCTCCTCTATGTTTACCACTTGCTTGAAAGCTTCATTCTACCATGTATCTTTTGTAACCCCTTTAACTCTTTGATTTTGTAAGCTGCTTCTTTCACAATACCTTTGATTCTATTTCTGATTCGTTTCATTCCTTATGTATTCTTACTAGAGGATTGCAATTTGAAATGCATATTTTTTAATACCCTTAAAGTTATGATCGATTTTTCTAAATTATCTCCAATGTTGTTATTTACAGGTGAAGTTCTAGTGTGGAACTTACAGTGGGAAGATGATTGCCTGTTTGGCTCTTCAGAGACATCTGGTGGAGGACATGAAGATGCAGTTGTACAGATTTATTGGATTACAGATCCTTCTTCGGATTTAGGATCATCCAAATCAATTTTGGTATCAGCTAGTAGGGATGGTCAGTTGATCTTTTGGCATTTAACTAGTAAAACTGGAGGACTTCGGAGAGGTCAGGGGTAAGTCATCAGAAGCTATTTGCCTTCTTTTTACCAATTTCTTGAACCAAACTTTATTTTTACTTGGACTTAGCAAAACTGACCTTAAGATCTCAATTTGGAAACTGATGAAAAGTTGGGAAATTATTAATTCAAACAAAATAAGACTTCATAAAATTACATTTTTAGTGACGCTGCTTTTCAATTTTGCTGTATGCTTTCTTTCTTTTTTGTTAGAATTTATTGCTGTGCACCTGATTCTTTTCATTTGGGTTCAGCTTAAAAGGTCTAATTTTCACTTTCCTGTATTATTGTCCAAAAAACTAATCTGAAACATTGGCTTATTTCAGTCAAGAAATTCTCTCTAAAATTTGTCTTAATATTATATGTTAAAACTGTTTATTAACCTTCTTTATTTCTATCACAATTCTTTTTATAATTTATCTTCAGCAGTTGTTATTTTTGTTAACCCTTTCCCCACCTGCTGTCATTTATACATAATAAATTTACTCAGACAAATGAAATAACATCGTCCAGAGGAAACACAGGTACAAGAAGAGGTGAAAACGAACTTATAGCTGGGTGGTATATTATTTCTTGGTATTTTTTCTGGCCATTTCTTCAGCAACTAGATTCAAAAATCTCCTTACTCCACCTAATTTGCAACTGCTTTCCCAGCATGGGCCCTGAGCCACGCTGTCCTATGGGTGCATTGCACCCGGGTGGCATCATCTTAGTGGCGGCAACAGAACCGTAGCCAACTTTCGCTATTTTTACAAGAACATTATTTTTTGTTTCGTAAGTGATATACAGGACTTATCTAGGAAAGATTATGATAGAAATTAAAGATTGGCAAATATTTAGAGTAAAGAATTACGGATAACTCAAGACTGGAAGGTAATATTTGTGCAGTGGATTTAATCGAAGTTATTTATGTTGCAATACGTTTTTTATTAGACATTCAAATTTAGTTTCAAGAAATAGATTTCATACAATTCATATCATTTAAGTTACATGCATTACGACAATAATTTTGCTCAAAAGTAATTTGAAGTATCAAAAATTTACTATTTCATATGCAAACTATTTACTACATCAGCATATGGAATATACATAATTAATTGTTACTGATGTTTTGTAACCTATGTAAGTTGGGAAATGAAGTCATAAATTATTGGTATTTCAAAGTCTTTCAAACTAATTTTCACCTGCAAATCAGGAAATGTGTGGTTTTGGTATTTGACTTTAAGAGACGGCAAATTATGTCTGCACCCGGGTGGCAGAAAGGCCAGGCGTGGCTCTGCATGGGCCCATACAAAATTAATTGTTATTGCCTTCATTTTGCTAAAGATATTTGCTGCATCCATTGTTAATATTACCTTGGAAACAAAAATCTTGTTTTTTACTGATAAAAATAATAATTCAATATAATATCAAGTAATAATAACTCATTTAAAAAACTCTACTGTTAATATATTGAATTGATTAATCTATATTGACTTTCCTTTACAAATAGGTTTGGCATTCCATACAGTCATCTTCCTCAGCTAGAAAAGGGAAGAGGCTTAAATCTATCACCAGATGAGTTGTTACCTATAACTTGCTTCAGTTTCATGACCAATAATAGTTCCAATTTTGTGGTTGCTGTTGAAAATGGAGGACTCTTCCGTTGCTCTACCATTACCACGAAGCCCATTTCTGGTGAGAGTCAGTCTTGTGGTAACAACTTCTTAATTAGAAAGGAAGCCATTGAGCAAGAGCTTCTTTTAAGTATTTATAAGTAATGTCATGCATCATATGTTTCTAATGCACAGTCAGTCAAAAAAATGTATGTACACTTCAGGAAAGGAAATGTTTGTCTAAATATTTCAACTGAATTTAGTGATACACAATGAGATTTGTAGAAATTAAATTTTATCCTCTACTACAAGTAATTTTATTTAAGTAATCTTATTTTATGATAGGACCGCAGAGTGTTTATTTATCTGTATGGTTATTGAGGTTAATTTTCCATTGAGGTAGCTTATGTTCATCATATAATTGTCTTGAAACTAATAGCTATTACATTAAGCTCTTGCTGTAATTGTATAGAACAAGGATAACTTGAATTAATCTCATAAAGGCCCAATATATTGAAATATTTATGCATGATTTTTTCCTTAAAGTGTGATATATTTTGGCTGACTGTATCCTATTCAACTAATATAATATTCTAATTCTTTTATTTAATTTAGATTGTTATTACTTGTTATCCATTTTTCTTCACTAATTTAGTAAAAAATGTTACTTTATTTTTACTTACATATAAAGTTAGAAGTACTGTTTAAATACAAAGCTAGAAGATTATTTTCTTTGATTAGAAAAATAAGGTTTATACTTGGAAAAAATGAGAATAGATTAAGGTATTAAATCAAATTTCATAATCTTCATTATTCATCTATGTTATTATCTCAGGAAAAATATCAGCATTTTGTTCAAACGTGGATCATGTATAATTGAGTAGATGACTATATCATTATTTTTCTTGCATGATTTTTAGGAATTGATCCCGAGGTAAACTTGAGTGATCCTTCTTCAGGTTCCTTTCAAAGTCATAATGGCCAAATAAGGGATGTGCAGTTTTCACCTGACCAACACCAAATGTTTATTTCTTGCAGCTCTGATGGAGAAATTAGATTGTATAACTACGAACAAGTAAGTTTATGATTCTCCTTTGCAGAATTGTGTCTTTAAATTGTCTTGTATAAGTGTGTAATTGTAGTTGTTTATGATTCAATGTATTTAAAGGGAAAAGATAGTAAGAAAGATTAGATACTGTATATACTTGCATATAAAACACTCTCACATTTGATGCTGCAAGGTTTTTGGAGATATATTCTTGCTCCATCGCAATAAATATCATGTAAAATATATATCCTTGTGTAAGACTCACCCTGTTTTTTACTAAATTTTGGTGAAAATGCTTCTTGCATGCAGGTATACTTGGTAATCATTATCATAAGTTTTCTACCCTTCAGTAGGTTCATGTACCCTAACATTCTCCACTAATTGCCATTTCCTTCACATCCCGGTAGCCCACTCCACCCTTGTCATCCACCTTTTCATCTAACAATATTGCCTCTTTCTTCCCCTCTGAATTTTCCCTTGTTTTCTTCTCTCAATTACATTCCTTAGCAATCCCTCTCTCCTCAATATTTGATTCACCCATTTCCTCTATCAACATTTAATTACTTTGATTAAAACCCTCTCTTCCCCAACCATCTCTACAACCTCTGTGTTTTTTATATGGTAATCAATGTTTCACGTTATATGTAAAACATTTACTACATAATACTAATGAACTAATAATAAACAAAGAAAATTCTTTTTCAGTCATCTCCACTTCGCACAATATTACATGATGAAGGAATAGTGAATGGCTTGTCATGGTCTCCTTCAAATTCTGGCATATTTTTGTGCTGGGGGATTGATGCTACTGTTTATTTCTATGATTTAAACCCTACTTCATTGAGTCCAGCATTTTGTTTGAAGAATAGCACTGAAAATTTGAAAGTAAACTTTGCCTTGCACAGTCCTCAGAGGTATTTTTTTCGACTTTTGCTGTTTCTATACTTATGAAGGTTTAATTATTTGATGTTTATAATTTAAATTTTTTATTCTAATTTTATTCCCATTACTTTCAGTCCCAGAACTATTGCTGTTGCTGATAATGCTGGGTGCATTAATATTTGGTTATTGCCAGAAAATTTTGAGATGAAAAATTAAAATTGGATTTATGATGTTAATGCAGTGTAATGTGAGGATAAAAACTGAAGAATGGTTTTAGATCTCACATTTAATCATCTCTCAAAGTACAGATGGAAGTATTAGATTGGAATTCAGTTGTTAGTTTTTCATAATAATGGGTATCTAATTTTCTAACTAAGTTCAATATTCTGATAAGAATTTTGGTAAATGTTAAATACTGCTATATATGTATAATTTTTGTAATATTTATTGATAATTTTGTGATTCTAAATTATTATAATTTAAATTTATGAATGTTGTGGTTTCATTTTTTATAACATATCTGGAAATTTAAAAAATATTTTTGATGTAAAGGAATAAAAATCATTCTATTCACATTACAGAAAAACTACTGTTATATTGATTATTATTTAAATCTTTTCTACTGATGTGATAATAACCCCAGATTGTGTGGAATACTTACTATTAAATGAATAGGTTATCATAAAACTAGAAACCAACATTTTGTATATTTTGATATGATTTCATTAAGAAGTTATGTCATGTGACAATTTTATTGTACCTCTTGAAGTTACTATGAGAATTTTCTAAAAGAATTAGTGATTTTTCATATATCAAAAAAATATTAGAATCCTCGGAGTAGTTACAAATATGTTCTATCACAAAATTACAGCTATGTATATAAAGAAAAGATACCGTTTAAATACCTGATTTTGAAGATATGATGTAGACTAAATTTATGCTGTGGTTTTTCCTCTTGATTTTATTGGAATAACCAGTTTCATGTAAATCACTACCTTCAAATATCAACTAAAAATCCGAAAATGGCAATTTAGCCTAAGCTAGTTGTTCCAAATGACCAAATGAAACCCAATTCCCCCTGCCACACGCCGAAAGGTGGCTAGCAGGGTATACACATAGACATAGACAAATGAAAATTACTGGTTAGAAGTATTCTCCAAGGGCAAGTGAGAGCCCTGAATCTCAACCAGCCCTTATGTCCTTTAAAGAGGCTGTTACCCCTTGTTAGAGAGATACCATATGTACTGGAAATAAGTTTGTCTGCAGAGCCGTGTTTGCCACATGATGCATTACTCATCCCTCACCATGAGGAGATGTAGTTGGAAATTTCCCATAATTGAGAACAGACCAATTGGTATTTCTCAGTTTCTCCAGTATTTTGGGGGATTAAACACAGGAAAAGCCACAAAAGTAAGTGGATGTTTCCTCACCCCTGACATCAGAGGTAAGTTAAAAAATCATTGTCTACCATGTTTCTACTCATGGTTGGAATATAATTGTACTTTCCCCAACTAATTTTCGAGTATATTTTACAAACAATGTATACTCTGATTGAAGCATCATTCTTAAATAGAGTGGATATGACCTGAAGACCAGGTTGCTCATTTACTTTAACACATAAGTGTCAGCTGGTGTGTTGGTAGAAAAGAGAAGCATCGTTCTAATAGAAAACGTAAACTGAAAGTAGAATGTTAAATCTCGAAAAAGTTGGATATTTCCTACCTACTAGATTTTTGGGCATTTTTACTCTGAATACACCGTCATAATACGCTCTTGGCGGCCGCTTGAACTCGATCGTTTTCCAGTACGTCATGTATACTATCTGGGTTCGTGTGAAGGCCCTACTTTAGGCTTGCGGCATGGAAAGGCACCCTCAAGCCAGGGAGAATCCTACTTCGTTAAGTGGGTAAATAAGCTGGAAAGTTGCTAAGGGCGTGAAATCCTACTTTAGACGTACAGATAGGAGATGGAGGCATTTGAAGACGATGTAGCTCAAGCGGCCGCTAGTGTATTTGGAGTAAAAGTATTCAGATAACTGAGGAGTTTTATTTCTCGTGTAACGATTTTATATTTTCTAAATTAGTCTAAATGATCACTGTTCCCATAATACAGCGTAAAGCTTTTCTAAGCCGCATATTGGTTTAAACGCATTGCAGGCTTAATTAAGTTGCTATGAAAGCGCCCAATAATATCAACTTTACTGTGGGGTTAACATTAACTTTTGAAATATTTATTTCACTCATTTCAATCCTCCCACAATTCCCTTCCTAAGTTAGAAGCATCAATATCAATCCTCCATTCCTGAAATGTAGCATTAATTCAAGATGTAACGATTGAAATACTACTGCGTACGATGGTGATAACCCGACCTCTTTTATCGACGATTCTTACGTTTGTGATAAACTGAAAATAAATTTGCCGTTGAGATAACGCTGTAATGATTCAATCTTGGAAGGGCACGATGAGAGTTGAGTTCATTATGAACTCCACACTTTCTTCTGACTTAAGAATTCGAAGCGAACATTTCGTTCAATATGCGTGAATTTTGCCACGTAAAATAATATTTAATGAATTCATAAGCGCTTCTCCTTCGAGCTCAAAATAAATTCGTACACGTAGAGCATCTATGCAGTCCCAATTAATTGCAGAATTGATTCATTTGAGGTCACAACAAAAAGAATGAGACCGCCCTTTGCTGGCACTCATCTACGAAGTGTTCAGTCTTTTCATTTAAGGAAGTCGGATCGCTGAAGGATAGGGTTGAAGGTTATGTTTACGAAAATAAAGAATCCGCTAACCAAAATAATCGATTGAGCTAAACATGGCCGACTTGTTTTCTCGCAAAACTTGTCTCTTATCATGAATTAAAGGTAAACACAATCATCACGTAGTAACTATGTCCACAGCATAAATAAGATTGAAAGCATAACTAAGAGTAATTCTTCGACAAGATGGCTAAATCATTCAAGGAAAGCGTTAGCGTGTGACCTTAGTCTAGACACAGAAAAGAAAACGAATTTGGCTGAAGCCTTAACATTCCAAAAATGATTGCTTGCCAAGCGCTCTACTTTTGTAAATGTCAGCCCAAGCTAGTTATCTGTATCATTTCGCAACATGAACTAAAACCGAGGAAGCAGATACTGCTGTTGGCTCAGCGAACGACTTCGAATAACAATAACGAACTAAATGACCCCAGCTATGATTATTATTATCAAGAGATATGATGAACACCTCTCCTTCAGGTGGACATGAATATTCAAGTCACGGAGAAAGAGAAAGCCAGCAGAGCGTCATGGAAAGCTTGGAAAAACCGAGACCTTTTTCATCCGGCTGTTGCTAAGGGGAAGTGGAAACCTGAATCCCGGAGTTTCTCCCCTTCTACCATATGCGTTGAGATCCGTTACTGACTCATCTTGTAACGGGTATCTTTGAATGACGTAGGAGGATAAAAAGACTTAATTGGAATTTAGAAAGATGAAGTTAATTTCCCGTTTAGTTACTGAATCATTCCAGATTTCCGAACAATTAACTTTGAGGTTCATTCTACCCCAGATCTCTCTTTACATTAATGTATAAAATGCCCAACTGCTTATATAGGTGAAATATTTTAAGGCCAAAATTGCAGCTCTTCTTAGTGAAAGGGCAATATCTTATTTGGATATAGCTTAATCCACACTTTCGAGACCTACTTACATATAGAAGTGGCTCCCTTTGCCTTGTGGCTGTTGAAGATCTTCTGGCCCTTAGAAGGACCCACAAGAAGTAACAACTCTGATTTAGCAAAGTTTTCTTAGAGATATTTTGGGGGCCCTAAAAAGGACCCGAGGAAAGGGATGAGTATGGATGGGGTAAGGACTAGGAACATAAGGATTTTGGAGATTCAGGAACTTGGGAAGGGATAAATGATGATGGTGTAAAAAATGTAATCATTATAAAATGGAATAAAGATCAATGAATTGGGATGAATGATAACTTGGAATCATGATGGGAAAACATAAATGAATATATGAGTGAAATGAAAACATGATGATGAACATATGAATGAAATGAAAAAATGACAATGAACAATGATACTTTTTTGTTTTACATGCCTAAGCATAAAAAACCTTTTCGTATTATAACCATCTTGAACTATTTCCTGATGTAATTTGTACAATGGAAGACTTCTTCTTTCCCTGTTTACCAACAGATTAGTCCTTCCAATATCATGTGTGCCAAGTACAAAATAGCACGGGTTAAAACCAATTGGAGGTAATGGGATGGCGTCCTCCAAAAGATTTACAAAAGATGCCAAGAGGCTCCATTAAAACAATTTGTACTGTGCTGCTTCTGAATGCAGGATTGGAATTACCCTCTTACGGAAAGTTAGTGTTTCACTTGACTCTGGGAACGAGGTTGTTCTGTAAACTGTTGCTGCAAGTCATTCAAGTGATGTAAATAATCCAACACAGACACACCTGTGGAATGTTGTAGCAGAAGAGAAGATTTGCAGATGCTCTGTGGACAAGCACAAGTCAGACCAAAACACAGAATAAACCAGTCCACCTCCACTAACAGTCCAATCTTCGTTCTTGTCTTCACACATTCGGAAACAGTTCGTCAGTCCTTTGCCCAACAAGTACAAGCACTTCCATCTTAAAAATCAAACCATCACCAAAACACACTGGACAAACCCTTTTCAGCCTTATCTTTCAAATTTAGCTAGATAGTAAATGCACATCTTGGTTCTACCTCTCCTCTAAAATCTTTTCGAGACAAAATAACTTCTAAATCTAAATCACATACTTAAAAACAAAGAAAAATTTTGAGCGGCCAAATTAACAGCACGAAAGGTAGATACCAAGATTTTGTACCTTGCTTTTGTCATGGAAGGAACTGTTACAACCTGAGGAACGCCATTACATTTTCTTATACTCAAACAATGGAGGCAGAGTATAATCAACCCTGGTCTGATTTGACACAGAATAGGTTTACAGACAACTGCATAATATTCATCACAGTCGATTTAAAAAATAGGTCTCTACATATATATATATATACACTTTAAACAGTAAAAAAGTATGACCTCTGACTAGATTTTGTATAAAACTTGCCAGTTTCGGAGGTCATCCTGATTTATATGAAACACTAACTCACAAAAAAGAGGCAAGGTAATATAAGATCATAAGTACTTCGTGGATACTAGTCATTTCCAGAAATCTCTCACGAAGAATATTTTGTTGATTCAATGAAATTTAGTATCCAAGAAGAAACAGATTTCTTGGTAAAAATGTGACATTTGTCTGCATTGAGATGTTATTTAAACTATGGCTAATCACTATTGAATCCACACATTTTTTAATCCTAATATTCATATTGCCGAAACGAAACACCAAAATTCAATTTTGAATTTGAAAAACGAAGAATAAATTTTAGACACTTAAAACTAATTAATTTATCCAACTTGCCTTAGTGCTAAGAGTAACCTTTGTAAACTTACTGCTGCAAAGAAGCTATACAAAGATTACAACAGATATTAGTTTTCGTGAGCAAAACAATGATTTGTTGATCTTTCCTGGAAAGTTTCATTAACCTTTCCAAAATGAGCCAATTGCATTACTTTGTTTTAATGCCAGATCTTCGGTTGCAGCTGTAAGAATTTTTGATTATCCAAAGTTACTTTAACATTGTCCCACTCACACATTGTGCAGCAAATGAAACTTTTCCGCATAAAAGGAAACTACAAAAAGTTCGATTCATCTCCCCATTAAACACGATTCTAAAATACATTTTTACATTTAATACTTTTGTGTGATATCATAAAAGAAACTTCTTAACACACAGGTCAGGCATGGACTTTCAACAAGAATTTCAGTCGATTTGTCATGTCTACACATTTTTCAGACCTCCCATGAGGCATGTGAGCACAAGATGTCCAATGAGAGGGTGGCTTAGGCAGGGCAGCTGGTGAAGGTGGATCACTGAACTTGGCACCAGCGTAAAATCCTCCAATAGTAGGTGAAACTCTCGGACTCCCCTCCTTGGACGGACTGTCTCTTTGCTTTAATTTCGGGGAGCCTTGTCTTGGTGATGTAGACAAGCCGATGAAAGTTCCATCCTGAGATGGCTGAAAACCTTTCCCCTCAATGATACTTTGGAGATCAACGTTACGATGTTTGGCCTTCGGAGGTGACGCAAAACTTGGGAGAGAAGTTTTGCTTTTGTTGATCCAAACCTGCCCCTTTGGGCTTCTAAATTGATGTCCATGACATTGGGAGATGATTAAAACTGGTCCGCCAACCATTTTGGTATAGGTCATCTGGGATTCGATTTGGAGATACGCCAAGCGTAGCAACTGCGTCCACAACACGTTATTTAAGCAAAAAATATGCCTTACAATATGTGGGCGAGACGATAGCGTCCAAAACAGCTGCTCAGTTGGTGATGACCTGCTGTTGATGAATCCAGTTGTTTCTCCAACAAACACCTATTTGTTTCTTCACGAGCCGTAAACGTAGCACCACAAGTATTCCCGAATTCCACAATCGGGATTATTTCGCATCCGCAACTGTTTACAGCACCTAAGAAAATATGGCTGCTGATAATAAACAAAATGGCGTCAGCGTCCCAATTTCCAAAACATAAGGACTTCAGGAGATGGAGCGAGAAGTCCTACTAGCTCCTATCCATCATATCAATATGTAGATTAGGCACAACAAAACTTTAAAATATCGATAAACAATACGCCGCATCAATATTTACATTTACATCCAATATTACTAGATCAGACAGCTGTCCCCCAACCTCTTCCTTCTGCTACATCACAATCACAACAACTACGCACAAACGAAAGCTTTTGAGAAATCAGATAATTTGGATTGAATGTCCAATGAAAACTTGCCTTTGTGTCATGTGACTTAGACGGCCAATAGGAGACTGGAATGAGCCGACAAACTTCGTGAGATCTCGTTTGCTATATTGTCCTGTAGAAGAGAACTATAATTATCATTAATTAATATTGAAATTTTCTAATGTTGATTGCTTACTTTTTCATTTAAATCCAAAATTTTATTTACAACTCTTCTACATTAATGAATTTTACAAGCCAATAAAATGTTCTGTAATGGTTGACAAGATGGTGCATATACATACTCCTCCATATCTCCAACTTCGGGGGTAGCGTTGGGAAACTTTTGAGTAATACTTAACAAGTAATGGGATTTGTGAAAGAAGGAGAAGGAAATCTATTAGAAGAAATTTCACGTTCACGCATCTTTCGACGTCAGTTTTGTGAGGTGTGGAAACTGAAGACGGTGTCGCAAGCATCTAATGTCAGTGCGAATACGTATCGCATATCGTTGCTTGGTAGCTAGTTAAGTGTTGCTTTCCATGGAACTGAAAGATGCCTGCAAATGTTGATGTTTCTTGACTACTACATCCGTTTGGAAAATAAGTAGCAGGAAGACTGAAACACATATCGCATTTGCTAGCTTCTTGGAGGTTAGTAAATATTCCTCCATAAGTTAAGTTTGGAGCATGTCTTCTTGAGTACGTTTCTTTTTAAATCAGTTATGAAAGTTATAGATTTCACCATCTTTGTTATCGATTTTCCCGGAATTCCGAAAATAGACATTTTAGTGTAAAGCTCCCCGTAAAATCAGAAGCCTATTGTTATTAATTATGCGTAAGAATCAATACGCAGCATTGTTGTGAAGACATAAATCTTAATGGTTTTAAGATGAAATTTTGTTATATTGTTATACTTACACATAAACTTAAGCTAGGATTAAATCTCATCTTGTGTGTTTACTTAGTGAAAGGGAAATTATGTTGCAATTCGAGTGTGGCGAAGTAAACTTTGCGTCAGCAAATCCCTTTCGGATGTGAAGTCATTCTTTAGTATTGAGATTCTTACTGTGACTATCAAGTCACATTTGGTGATAGGTTTTAAGTATTATCGTCGTGGATTTCTTTTTAATTAGCGTACCGGGGAACCATGGTGTGCCGTGAGAAAAATGATGGTATCCCGCATAATAAATCATGAGTGCCATATGCTATCAATTCAGCATTGCTCATACCGCTTATTTTCCTAGATATTTCATCAATTATTGGGATTTCGTCGTGTAAATGTTCAGATGTCTCACTTCTTGTTCCCTTTATTGGTTTTAATTCTCATTGTATGTTACGCACTGATTATTTAGTATACTGCGAGCATTGAGTTACTGCATGTATGCCGTGAATAGGTTTGTAAGTTCTCATCTAAGGGTGTTGCACTATGACGAATAAGCATAAGGCAGTATTACCCCTGTCTAGTGGGTATGTTTATTTTTTCGTAGGAAGGGAATGATTTGTTAGTATTGTCATTTAACTGTCGCTAAGTAAACAGTTACACCAACATTCATTTGATTACAACGTGTTTTAATTTATCCTTGGTTGTTAGCTAACGGCTATTCAACTTCTGTTCTCAATTCTATTTCGTTGGCTGGTTTCATTTCTATAATTCGTCTGGGAGTGTCGACGGGAGTTAATCCAGTAGATTGGAAAGTATTTTATCGTTACAGCGATCAATAAAGTCATTTCAGTATCATTATAGCTGGTAAATTGCTAGGGTAATGGTAAAAAGTAAAATTTTATTTCAGGTATTTGGTAATAAATTTTGAAAGTAATATCACTTTATATATATATTTTAGTGTTGTACATGTATAATACTAATGTTAGCTGGTTAAGTGTTAGTAGCTCTCATTTCGGAGAATGTTTTCATTTGTAAATGTAACAATTTTAGCCTTGTTTAACCGTTGAGTGATTACTTCTATGACCATGTTTCCCTGCTAAATTTACTGCTAATACCATCTCTAACTATGTAGAAAACATGCTATTTTCTTCTTCGCATAGCTAGTAAGAGTTTACACAGTATGTCCAAAGTTCCATAAATTTAGAGATTCTCGTAGTATAAAATTTGAAATTGAAAAATAATATTTTTTCCAAGTTCCTTTATGGTTAAATTCCTTCTATTTATCATGTATACATTTTTGCATTTACAAAATTTGGTGAGGTCAGATTTTAATTTCAAGCCTATTTGTTGGTGGAATAATTGTTTCCCCAAATATTTCAACAAAGACATTGTTAACCAGCAAAATTTATCATTTATGAGAAATTAGGTCATTTAGTGACAGCTAACGTATGTAATTGTTTAGTTGGCAATTGCTTTGGTTTCCAGCATAGGTGGTGGTGTGTATAACATGCCCGTGGCTGCATCTAGTAGTGGGCCCAGAGATTCTCCAAATTCTGGCTCTTGCATCCACCTTCACCACCACCATCATCGTACTTCTCCCGTTGCCTCATCATCTTCTGCTGCTGCAGCTGTTCACCATCGGCATGCCTTTCCCAAACCTTTGAGTGTTCTTGGCCCGGATTCTCATGGTGTCCAAGGTCAACTGAGACCTGGAACTCCACATCATTCAAATCCACACATTTCTTCTAACTCTTCTGCTGGGGAACATTCACTTGCCAATAATAGTGGTGGTCCTGTTGGTGCAAGTGGTCAAGAGCATCCCAGAAGACAGGTTTCACCAACATCCCTACATATCAACGTGTGTGGACAGGTAACTTAAGCATATGTTTCTGAGTCCATCTCTGCATGAGTACCCCAAGAACCCTTTATGAAAGCCTTTAATATTTTTGAAGATTCTAGAAGTTGCTGAAATATGTTTGTTCCACTCTCAACAACTTTTCTAATATATCAATGTCAAAGTATTTTATGAACTGAAAGGGGGATAGGGTGCAGTAGCTACTCAACTATACAAAGTATTTATCAGTGTATATCACCCATTGACATATAACACGTGTCATAATTACAAGAAAGAATTGATTTATAAATTTTTGATTGATAAAATTAAATTTTTGATAAATAAAATTAATATTTAAAGTAAATGAATTGGAGCTCTGAACTTTNAATGTTTGGAAGAAGTATGTGTTATATGCTGATAAATACGACACTTGAAATATTAAGAACTGAATTCTATGAAAGTAGTAATGCATTTCTCTTCAATTCACTGTTCAAGTGCAGAGTAGCTATTTACTCATGTCTATTAATTTTTTGTTAGGTAGTTTTTCTGTCAAAAGAAGTCCTTCTTAAGTTGCACTTTCTGTCTTCCATTTACACAAGAGCGAATATTTGATTTGGAATATATTTTGGTTCTTAATTGGTTTATCCATGTAAATAAATAATCCCTGAATACTTTGTAAATATTAAATCTGTCAAATTAAATAAGCTGGTTCTTAAGTTAAGGGTGATGCAACTTACTCTATAACAGTGATGCAAATCATTTCATATTTAAAAATAGAATTGTTGCAGAAGTAAAATATATTTCAAAATTCCTCATTGGTTGAACTTGAGCCAACCTTAGGTTTGGACAATAGGTCTTTTGATTTATTAGGAGACATAAAAATAGCTATCTTTGCAGTTGAATTTCGATTTGATATGAGAAGATTTATTATGATTTTATTATATAATATACTCTTAATTATTGCTTGATAAAATCCTTACAAGAATAACTTGCACCTTTTTTATAATCTATATAGAAAAGAAAACCTTTCTTAAAAATTTATTCCTTAATAATGTTGTTATGAATAATCAACAAGCCATGTATGAGGGGTTGAATTATGCATAACTGTCTATACCTAAATTATAAAGATACCTTTGGCATTTAAATCATAAGATTTGGTTTTGTAATATCATATAGATATGCCTACCTTATTAATGTAGGGAAGATTAATCATTCATCAAAGACTAAAACTGTATTAGAGTTTGTAACAAAAGATTGTGAGGTGTATTAATTTGTAGTTCATTAATGTCCTTATCTCACTTTAAGTGTTATAGTGTATTTTCTTCTTTAATGAAATAATTATTTAAAATATAGGAAAAGAAAATGCTGTGGTTTCCAAGTTTCTGTGATGCACTCCAATTTTAGTTACTTCTACTTAAGAGTGATCTGCTATCATATTATTAGTTGGATTGCAAACAAGTTAAAAGTGAATCATAGTAAACAGCAACACAACGAAACAGTTCTGTTGTCCACTAAAGTGTTTTACAAGGTAAATCACACATTGGAATAAAAAGGGCGTGGTATATCCTGAATTGAAGGAGTACTGAAAATACTGTTTTTAGAACTGCATTCTATAGGAATCACTTTTACAGAGGGTTTTCCCAAAAAGTATGATATGAGAAGCTTTCATTGTATCTGACTTTATGGTCCATCAACCTCCTCCTGTTTGTATAATTTATCCTCATTCTTTATTGCAATGGGAGAAAAGAGAACTGGATTTCTTCAAATATTGATTCTTGTATATTTATTTTTAAACTTAAATTGATGTAAGTTGAATCTAAGACAAATGCAATCTGAGTGTCAGAATCAGGTTTTGTAAGTAATGGAAGGTAATTCAGAAATCAGGGATTCTTTTTATTCTAATAAATAGAAAGCTGATATGCAAAAAAGATGTTTCTGCATAATCACAATTGTCACCCATTCATTTTTCCCATTATACAGAAACATTCCATATGAGAAAAAGAAGGTTTTGGTTGGTTGAAAACTCAAAATGCTTCACCTCATTATGATGGAAATTCAGTGTAAGGGCATATTATCACAAATTTAAATGAATTGGGCTCAATATCTGCAGTAGATGTGTCTTTAGTGGTTATTCCCTGTGTACAGTGAACAATAGGAGGTATAGAAAGCAAATTATGACATGGACTCCCCTCTGGAAGTTTGCCCTGATTTATCAATTTATTATGATGGAATGTACTGATCAAGTTCTAATATGTGCTTTGTTTGCATCAGTGACCACAGAAATCTTTATATGCTGTTATGAATTTGTGTATATCCTGTATGGCCTTAATGTCTGGAATAATGGAGCCAAGAAATCAGCAAAATCTTGCATAAACAGTTCAAATGATCCAGAACACCCTTGTGAACATTCTAATTTTAAAACTTGAAGAAAGTTCTGATATTAAGGATTTTAAAATGGCCATAGATCTGTTGAATGCAATCCGTGTCTTGAAAGGCCTTTGACACCCAGGAAACCATTAGTTTGAAATGAACATGGGCAATAATTGATAAAAAATGGCTGGGGAATTTCAAGAAATCAGATCAGGCCTTAGGGATTAAAAAAAACAACCACTTTGAAGATAAAATGAAAGGAAAATATGTTAGAATTTGCACATTGAAGTGTGGACAGCAGGATTTGATGTAAAAAATAGCTACATGACTGTTTGACAGAGGATCTTGGCTCGAGCTTTGCCACTGCACAAGATGACTGGGTACCAGTCCATGTCATCATGCATGTCTTGGTCTGCAGAATGATTTGACAAATCATCAAGTGACCATGATGTTTCATTTACTGCCACAGCAAGAGAGAAAATCACCCGAGTGAGTAAGAAGGAAAGGAAGTTAAGATTGTACTTCAAGTTAGAGAGATTGCAACTAAGCAGCTGTTGGCATTTCCAAAGTAAGATGCTCCTGACTGTTTTCAGGATTAGAAAAGAGAGAGAGAAATGTTGTATCAGTTTTTTAATAGTAATGGGATGAATACTGGCCCTTGTATAGAAGTGAATTTCAGGGCTGGGAAAGTCAAGTATAGCAGAGCTTCAAGGAGTTCAGGGTTAATTTTAATTCATGTGCCCAGTAGTGAGAGTGTATGCTGAAAGCAGGGCATTGAACCATAATATTTTTTATTTTACTTCTCACTCTGGTTCAACAACAAAAACAAATATTGGTTCAGTTTCAGTTTAACTTCTACCACAAAGTTGACCATTTCAAAGCTGTTTTTTTTTCCCTCTTCACTCCAACCATTGCAATGCTATTTATTAAATAGAGAGTACTTCTGAAAGTTAGTTTTTTTTATTTCTAACTGTAAATTTATATCGCATAACACCTACGAGTTAATTATGAATTGAGCTTCATAAAAGTTAGTTGCAAGTCATAGTTGGATGTGTTTAGTCAGTACAGTAGTATTGTATTCTCCAACTGAACTTGAGAACATGGTATTGGGTTCTATAAATTGGAGCAGAATAAGTAACAATTTTTGGTTTCAGATCAGTTTAAGGAAATTTGATTTTTTCTGTTTGGGTTGGTTTTCACTCCAGCAGAAATAATGGCATTCTTTTGTTGGATCTTATTCCATGCCCTGGCTGAAAGTGAACTTATAGCCGTCCATCTTGTTTTCTATCCCCAAATAGACTTCTCCCATCACTGTTTGGTGTTCTACCCTGGCAGTGGTCAAAAGCATTCTATTAAGCAGTTTCTTGAGAAAATTAGCTTCTAAAATTTGTCTTGTTCATACCTGTGAGTGCTTAATCCTGTTAGAATATGCAATTATTTCTTCAAAATCTATCAGATTTTATCAAAAGTGTTATTTAGGTTTCTTCACAGCTGAAGTCATATTTGCATTTGTCCCCATTTATTTTTATTATTATTATTATCACTCAAAAGGCTACGATATGGAATTTATTCCACGGTGGCAACCGTATACATAATAAACATCATTCCTAGATCATAATCAACAAACCAAATACATACATACTACATAGGACGCAATATATACCCCAAAATAACTACAATATATACCCTAAAATAACACAATATATCAATACAAATACATTTATGACATCATAGAGTCAACTTATGTGAGGGGAGGAAGTATTCTGCCTGGTATTCACCCTAGTTGGGAGGAAAACCTCCCGAAGACAGTTCATTGTACAATTTCACATACAGCGATTTATATTATACATACACAACATTTTAACGAGTGGAAATTATTTAGGTTTGAGGTAATTGAGTAGTCTTTGGGGCTCTTTGTCTCAATAAATGTAAATCATTTGTTGGAAACTGCCTAGATATTTTGATTTTGGAGCCTGTATTATTCTTGTGAACATAAATACTTATTCTTAGGACAGTGAAGGAAGTGAAGATTAGTATGCTTTTAGTAGTTTTGAAATTTCAATAGTGGGAATAGGTACTTTTGCTGGTTATTAGTGTTATCACTTAAAATATGTGAATACATCTGCAAAAATAGCTTAGTCAATCACAAGTAAACTATATATAAAATGATTTGCATTGTGTCTATTTCAATCTGTTTATGATTGTTTGTGCTTAACAGGATAATTCCCTATTTTCTGGAGGGGCTGCATCAATTTTGAGTTTAAGCCCAGGAATGGCTGGTGCAACTTCCCTCTCATCTCATAGCCAACACTCAGGAATGGGAATGGATTACGCTGGAAATAATAGATCTGTTGGAAGTGAGTTCACTAGTTTGTTTGTTTAGTTTTCCGAAAATATTTCTTTTATTTTTCATTGAACTGCTGTAAGAATGATCTATTTGGATGAGTGTTTTTATTGATGACTCAAATGTTTGAAAATATCTAAATTTGTTATGAGTGACCTATTTGGATGAGTGTTTTTCATTTTGTTCTATTTCTCTATCTGTCACGCAGATCTTCTGGGCAATGGTACACATTTGACCCAAGTACAATTATCACATTCAAATAACTACTGCCGGACTCCTAGCCAAGATGATGGCAGAAAAGTAAGTCATTATTCGTTACATTCTTTAGAGAGTCGTCAATTTCTTTTCTTCCAGTAATTATAATAAAACAACTTTATTAGGGCAAGATAGAGACTACCAAGTCTCTTCTTACATCTAACCCTAATATAAAACATCTTAAAAATTTGTTAGTGGTAGATTTTTCTTGTCAGTATAGAATAGATAACTGCGTTATATATACATTTTTAAGCAAGAGTAATGTTCAAGTATTATTCAGGCATCAGAAGGAAATTTTGCTATAATTCTCTCCCTCAGAAGGGCTTTTTAGAATATTAGCATGCTATTGTGGTTGCACTCTTAAGGATGTGCTGAAATTAGCAGAAGTTAGGGGGAAAAGGGAAGTGATGTGTTAGGAGAAGCTCACAAAAACATGGAAACAGGTGCATCCTTTAGCTGTGACTACTGTACATTTTTATCTTTTACTACATAACAAACTTAACTTGGCATAAGAAAGCATATGTCCCAAATTTACTCTATTGACCTTAAACTATCAGCTTTACCCCTTAATTTTTAAGTTTTTCGTTATAAAGTATAAAAAATCATGTCATATTGATTGATTTGTTGTGTTATTATTATTTATTAATATCACATTCATTGGAATGATGATGAGAATTATTAGAGGCTTCGGTTTAAGATGGGATAAATTAGATGTAAGATATCTTTTGTGGGGCTCTTGGATAACCAACTGGGCAACACTTTGACATCGGTTAAAGCAATTCAGGGTTCAATTCCCAGTGGGGGGCCTATGTGCAAAATGACCTTAGATATCAAAGCACTTTCAACAGTACTACTACTATGATAACTTCAGCCATAACAAAAATCAATTGATAGACTTTCAGGATTTTAACTTTATGGTGTTTTATTTAACTTTGTTTTTAATGTAAGTAAGTTAGTTGATCATATCTGAGTAAATAGCTATTGAATGCATCCAGTAGGTTGTGGTTGGTGGATCAAGCTTTAGATACAGGGGCAATATCCAAAAGAAGAGTCTGCCCTTGACAAATAAGCAGTTGTGGACCATAAATGATGATATTCTGAGGTGTTTTAAGTTCTAAACGTTATAGTATGTAAAATTTGAAGTTAAAAATATTGTTAAAGAATATTGTTTCAAGCTAGGGACTGGGTGGTTGCAAAAGCAATGATTAGGCAATCCTAGAAATGGTTACCCTAGATGATGTCAAAGAAAGTAATTACTATTCTTGTAATATTATCTTGTGTAATATAATGGTGATGTGCCATAGAATAATTTTGGTATTATGGACCAACTCTGATTGTGTTTGGAAAATTTGGCTGAAAGTATCCCTCTGCTAACGCTAACAGTTTGGGTTGTCAGAAAAGTCATAGTGCATTTTCACATCATGAAGACCTAGGTTTTTTTTGGAAATGCTGAAGTCAACTTCATCAATACATTTGCTATGTCAATAAAGAGCTGAAAATTCTATCTTTATTCTAAATCAAATCAGATAATTTGGTTCAGGTTAGGAGATTTTACCTCAAAATGTAGCTTGAAGATGAAACCAAGTATTGTTGCCAAATTTTGCTGTTTTATTTCCTTAAAGGGAAGAGAAGGCATCAGTCTTGTTAGAAGTTGCTTCAGGTTTATGGCGACAGTATTCTACAAAAATGTGTCAGTGATAGTTTGCAAAACTCCATGCTAATGACATTGATCTCAATGACACATAATAGTTATTAAGGCCCAATATTAATGAAGCAAAACCCTTATTACCAGATACAAGAGATTGCAGAAACATTTAATATAATTGTTAGAATAAGGGACTGGAATACTTCAGGTTAATATTTGGTTTTCACAAGCTCTTAGAATTTCAGTTGACTACGAGTACATGTATAAATATCTGCAATATGCTCATCAAATGTGAGAAAGGCACCTTTTATTAGCACAACTAATGATGGATGGCGAGAATACCCTTCAGCTCTAACTAAGGAAACCCACATTTGATTCAAATATGTATTGTTAGGTGTTGGACAGTTTGAAGATGTCTTCCATCTTGAAAGGTTCATAGTTTCTTCATCATAAAGATCCTGTGTTCCTTCACAGCCACATGAGACTGCACACATTTGATCACCTATCAAAAATTAAAAAACATGCATGGGATGTGTTGCCACACCCACCATGCTTGCTTGACATTCCTCTGTCACTTCCTATTGTTTGGATCTTTTCAGAACTCCTTATGTGGTATAATTGTTAACCCAGGCATGGCTCTAAAGCAGAAGTTTGTTTAGTTTTTCCCTATAAAGACAGTTCCTTCATTGAACAAGAAATTATGAAGGTAAAGAAATGATAAGGCTACTTAAGGTATTACATGAAAATCCACGTTTTTTCACTTGCCTCTGGTTTCAAATGTACTGCATCCTGTGGCAAAACATATTATAAAGTAATCTGTATATATACATGAATCATAGAAAATCAGCTATTTGTAACAGTAGGTGGAAGTGTGGAGGATAGTGGATTGTTATCAAAGCAGCTCATTTTTTTTAACAAAGTACCCTTTCCCTGCTTCTCTCCATCTTCAAATTACTTCTGCCTATTCCTCTGCCTACCTTCTCTCATCACTTACATTTCCTCCTGTTAAATAATCCCTGATTTCCTGAGTCTCTTGTACTTAAATTTACTACATTCCTTGTATCATGTTTTTCCTGAGGATATATTGCATTCAAAATCAATAACAAGTGAAAAATTAAGTATGAAATTTTTTCATGTTTACACTTTTCTCATGTATCCTACATGAATTCCATATAGCGAATGCTTCCAAGGTCGATTATATTTTGAAGGTCACTGAAGAATGTCAAAAGATTATCCAACAAAAAACACTATATACAACTGATTGATCTTCGTTCTTGAAATGAATTAATGGCAGAAAGAATACATCATGACTTTTCTGAAAACTCAGCGTTGTGAGGCACTATCTCTATCAAAGTGCCTAAAAGCGTGTACAGGTTGTAAGAAAAAGGAATCTTTCAGCAGAGTGAAAGTCCTTCTCGGAAGAGACAACGAATATCTCATAGTAACCATCGCCATCATCGTCACCAGCGTCATCACCATCACCACCACCTGCCTATACAACCGGAGGTAGCATCTCCCCACCGCAGGCGTCGTAGAATGGGGCCATCTCCACAACCTCAGCAGATGCACCACAGTCAATCGCAGTCCCATTCATCTTCCCCATCACAACAGATGCCTCCTCCACACCACTCAATGTCCATGCAACCTCCTCCCAGGGGAATGTGGGAACCTCCTCCTCCATCACTCTCATCTACCTCACCTCCTCTACTTCCCTCTCTCTCCCAAATGGGACACAACCACCGCCGAAGGAATAGCAGTGGAAGGCATCCAGTTGGAGCAATGTCACCCCGGCCAAACCGTGGGAGGTTAGTGTTTTGAATGATGATAATAATAATATTTATTTGTCTGGAGGAAACTATACATTAGTTAGTTCATGGGACACGTCATAAAGTTGAAGCAATTCAGAAATTGAAAGAAAACAGAGGTTACAAATATATTTTAAAAGACAATACCCTTGTCAAGACTTATATTCACTAACACTATAAAAACATTTAGAAATCAAAAGTTTATAAACAGGATTTTTAAAGACATAATTCTTTTCGTTTTTGATATCATCTGGTAAAAGATTAAATAGTCATTTAATTTTAATTAATTCAATTAACTTTATTGTCATTGCTCTAAGTCCTTTTGTAGTACTAGTAAATGTAAATTATTTCTTTTCCTAGTACCATTAGAATGAAAAGAACAGTTCTTAGAAAAGTCATCAATATTTTTTTTATGTAAAGAACACTGGAATATATGTATATACATGGCACTGTTAAAATGCTTAATCTTTGAAAAAGAGGACAGCACTGCCAATAATTGGATTTTTGGAACCAAATTGAAAGTGTTTTATCAACAAATATGAGGAAAACTTACATTTCTTTATTTGCAATACTATCTTATGATTTACAAAATTAAGTGTAACATCATCTATTCTATTGGTTATGATCCCTAAGTTTAACACTCCCCAAAGTGAAAATTCTGGATGCGCCCTTGAGGATACTGCATGCTGATTTTCGAAATATGGGTTACTTTTATTCCTGTCATGGAATGTACTGTTATTTATTGAATTTGTCCATGCTTTTTCTCTCCTGATTAACCTAACTGTCTAAAAGAAAGATTTTCCTGAACCCATCTTGCATCACACTGTTAAGAAGTCTTATCACCTGTGAAATAATTATTTACAGATTTTTCAATAACGATTTCCAGAGTAGGAAATGCACCAAATGACACTTCACATCTTTCACTCATCCATAACTCATAATATCTTGAGTCTTATATTAGAAGGAAGCCTGGATTTTATCTGTACAAAATATCCATGCTGTAATTCTAGGTTCCAATGTAAAGCTTTTGTGAGGTGAGGGCAATCACTGATCAACATAATGTTGTTTATTTTATCATTGATGCTCGATCCATGCCCAAAGTTTCACTGAAAGTGAATTTTGCCCCTTAATGTAATAGCTGCAGTAATTAAGTTTAAATTTCAATTTTTCTGACAGATTGGCTTATTAACTGTACTTGACATGCTGTTTTATTAGTGTACCTTTTTCTTTGGACTGAATATGTCCCTCATATTACAAAACTTATTCATTCACTTTTGTTGGAGTAATCTTTGGGAAATAAAGAATCTCAGTTGGAAGAAATGATAATGAATCATCAACAAATTTAAATTAATTTTTGTGTTTTGTTAATATATTAGCAGTCAAACCTAGATTAATAAACGTTAAAAGTTCACATGCAATTTATCTCAGCTTGCTACTAACCCTTAGTTTTCTCATTTATTAATCCCATTTAATGAAAAGCTTATGTAAAGTTATCAATCTAAATGAAAGAGAGATACTTCTTTCATTCAGAATGAAATTTAAGTTCCACCTCATCTTGGCTGCCTCAGTGAATTTTATATCAAGATCAGTTTTCTCTTTTAATATAAATCTTCTGTTTTTTTGTACGTATGTACATTAGTGTATTTACATACATGTCGGTAGATCTGGGGAGATGAGGAAGGTGACAATCACACTCTCTTTGGTGACTTTGTAGCACTAGGATCTGGCAAGGAGCTTGAATTAAAATCAGATTGTGAAGTTTTTCTGAAATCTTCCTACATTACTGCACTAATCACAGAAAGTTAATTGGGAAATTTTCTTTAATCGCTTCTCCATTGTCAATGCCACTGCCTCCCCTTGGAGAGTATCTAGATCTGCCCCTGTTACATGTATACAAATGTAAGTAAATTTGTATAGTGTGTAACCTTATAACTTAAATTACAGCTATATTTTAATCTTAATAGTCTGTCTTGTTCTCCCTTTAGTACTGCTCACACTCCATCATTCACAGTTTCATCAGTCTACTTCTAGCCAAACAATAGTTTTTTTCTCCAGATTCTACCACTTTTGCTCCATAAAATCCACTCCAACCTCATTCAGTTTGCTCACTTCCATCTATAGACCCATCTAAGTTTCACTCATATTCTGCAATCAAATGATAAGCATTTTAAAGTAGTGCAAGATATGTGTGTTGCTTGAGTTAGACCAAGGAAATATGTTACAGCCCACCAATTCGGAGAACCATGTTCTGGGAATGTGGTAGTGCAGCAGCAGCAGCGGCTCTTTGGAACCAAGAAGGAGGCTATTCCTTAGCGGCTGCAGCTGCAGCATCCTTGGCAACTCTTGGTCGTCCTAATTTTCCACCGCAACCACCCCAGCCTCCGAATGCTCCTCACCACCAGCCTACCGCTGTTGTTGTGGATGTAGTCAATCAGGTAAGATCCCCTAATAATGTAATCAAATTACTGTTAGCTTTCCATAATAATATGGTGGATTAAAGCTGTTTAATATTGGGAGAAGTGTCTCTGTAAAACATCAACTAAATTTGCATGTGCTGTTATTACACCTGCAATCGTTTTCAAAGTATTTAGCATAGGAGTAGATTGGGATTGTCTGTTGGTTATCATATATTGTGATATGCATTTGTTTATTAATTTCTGTTTCCTCCTGGGAGTTTTTGAGGGATATCTCTGTTTCATTTTAGGTGAAAACTTAGTTGACTTGTATGAAGTTTCTTTTCCCCTAAAGCATTCATAACTGTTAGCAGTTTTGCATAAGCTCACTTCATGGTTAAGGATCATAAAGAATTCAAAATTATCATTGTATATGTCTTTTAAAATGTGATGAGTAGTTATTCTTAGGGAATGAAAAGAACAGTTTTCCTTCCATTGAAATTAGTGGGCATTGATAACTATAATTTTTCTTATACAAATAAACTATACCCAAATTTTATACTTTCTGAAGCATATTAACAATGATGGAGTACCTGTCATCATTAGTTAATCCTGATGCATACTTATGTTTAATATCAGATGTGTTTGAAAGCCCAGTTAAACCTTTTCTCTGTTGTAATTTGGGGACTTCTATCCTATATCAGAGTAATTTGTATTTCTTCTGTTAAATAACCAGCTCAGGACCTAAAAATTGTAAATTACTTTTGGTAATAGGTTATCCATTTATATGAGATATAACTAGTAGAATGAAGGACTGGTCTGCAACAACAATGATATTACTATCTCCTGTAAGTATGCCAAATAAAACTACTCATCAAATTCTTTCAACCCCTCAGGTTCCTGTTTCAATACCCATGAGCCTATCTCATCATCCCCATCACCACCACCACCATCCATCTCACCATCCACCATCACATCATCACCACCACCACTCCCACCATCACCATTTCCCTCCCCCACACCATCAGCAGCCCCCACCACACCATCACCCCCCACCACTCTCCATCTACACCATGTGCTCTGGAGGTGGGGGTAATGGATCTGCAGTGGCTGCTCCTCCTCCACCAGTGCCCCAAGCGCCTCCGGCTCCACCTCCTCCACCACCTCCATGCCTGTATGCCTGTGCAGGACCTCAGTTTGGACCTGCTTGTCAGGTGATTGTTTTGATTGCAATTTCATTTTCCTTAGTGTCATATGACAGTTTTGGATTTAATATGTGATGTCATTCATGACTTGGTTGTATGAATGGTTTGTAATTTAAACATATGTTCATTTCATATCTGGGGAAAGTCATAGTGCATAAGTCTCATAAACAACTGTTTTTTATTTTTAAGTTTTATTGTTTATAGTAATATGATAAATAATTAGGTTGATAATTTTTGTCTTGATTGCTAAAGGTTTTTTTTTTCTCTTAGAAGTACCATTTTTTGGTGAAATTGAAAACAATTCTACATTTATATGCCATTATTTTCACAAAACTTTATAGTTTGAAAAATCATCAAAATTTGCTGCTTTTTTATTCTCGATCCTTTAAAAAATTCTACCGTAAATTTTTTTCTAGTAACATTTTGAACATTCATTACTCTGTCCAAGAAACCTTAAGTCGATCAATATCAACATTCCTGTGTGAGGGGCATTCCATGTCAGGTGGACCAATTTCCGAGAAATACCCTGCTCGACCATCACCGACTTCAATGAAATTTTGAGTGAACATAACTTCATATCTTTTATGAACATTTCCCAAGTTTGACATACATCGATGAAATACTTGCTGAGATATAGTCATTTGTTTGACCACCTACCGCAGCCTTCTACAGTTAGACATCGATTTTTAGCAAGTTTGAGACACGTTATCTCACGCAGTATTCCGTTGAGCAAAACAAAACTTGGTATTCTTATACAACCTATGTTGCTCTATTAAACAAAATAATAAGAAATCTTTTATGAGCGAAATCTGAGAAGAAAATTTGAAGCAAAATCGGCCCAAAAAATTATGGCTCGAAAAAAATTTAAAGTTTGGCATTTTATATCTTTTGAAATTAACATACAATAAACACGAAACTTTGTGCCTTATAACTACTGTATACAAGGTGTTGGAATAAAAAGTTTCATTTTCTTAATGTCGCCCGTTAGTTTAAAAATTGAGTGCAAATATTGTGATTTTCGTTACGACGCCGAAAATTGGGTATATTCAGCTCACATTTACAAAAAAAGACCCTCTCGAAACTTTTCCAAATTATTTTTAAAAGAAAGTGCATGCTTTTGTCTCTCTAAAAACTTAATTCTGGTTTTTCATCGCGGGCGTATAAGGCCCGAGAAATCGGGATGAACATGAAGTTACCTCCACCCGAAAAGTGTGGCGCAAAAAAAATTTTAAGTTTAGCATTTCATATCTCTGCAAATAAACATAACATTAATGCGATACTTTGTATCCTATAACTAATTAATATGAAGTGTACGAATAAAAAGTTTCACTTTCCGAATGCTTTCCGTTGGTTTAGTATTTGACTGTGAATATTATGAATTTTGTTACGGAAATACTCAGCAAATATTTCATCGATGGATGTCAAACTTGGGAAATGTTCATAGAAGATATGAAGTTATATTCACACAAAATTTCACTTTCAAGCTATTTTCCCTGTTTGTTGTTGTAACATGTTGCTTGCTGAAAAAATAATTGTATAGAAAATGATTTTAGGGTCAATTTTTTGAGATTTTTACAATTTATGATTTAGTCATATATCAGGATGAATATGTAATGTCTATTGCATTTTCCTAAAATCTATTGTCTGTAATTCATAGAAAACCTCTTGCTTAGTTATGTCAGTACTATGCTTGTGACATGCTCAACTTTACAGAAAAATATCCAAAATGAAGTTCAGAGAAACAATATAGGGAATCAGCCTGAGATTAGTTCTTAAAATTGTAGCATTCAATCTTGGTATGAAAGTTAGATTACTATCTGTTGGCACATTAACTGGTTTGTGGTTTACACATGTCTAATTTTTTTGCTCTCAGTATTTTTTGTGATCTTTCTGAAAAAGTGCAAGCACCAAACAAACCTTAGTCTTGATGTAATCTAATATATAGAGGATTTATGTGAGATCTTTTCTATGGAGCTGTAGGAACACAACGAAATTATCATTGCTAATAAGATCTGAAGGTCAGGCAAAGAAAACTTTTTGTGGGTCCATAAACCAACTGAAAATAACAGACTATACGATAAAATAATAAATTTTAAATTTATTTATGAGAATTATAAGGAATAAAATTGAAAATTTGGATTATTCATTTTTTCTGATTATTCTTGAATCTTCTCTTTATCTTAATTCTTTCCTGTTAAACTGAAATTGCTACATTTATTCTTATATAAGGAGTACAGTTGCTTATGTCTTTTTCAGGAAGAACTAGTTTTAAACTACTACAATAAGTAAGGAGGGTGATAATTTGATCATCATGTTTGACAGAAGTCTTTGAATCCATCTCTAATATTGTGCTGCCAAAGTTGGCAGCAGCTTGACCTGTATAACAACCAAATCTATTTTATTCCAGTAAATTGTTTTTGATCCTTTGCTGCAATCAGTATGTTGAAAATTCATAATTTTCGTTGCAGGTTTCTCAGTTTGGAGCTTGCTTACCTCCTCCTTCCCACCATCACCAGTCTTATGTGCCTCAATTCTTAGGACCTCCTGCCCACTCTCCCCCTCACGCTCAATCACCTCAAGCCCCCAACCCTAACAACAACCCAGCTGCAGGTGGTGGAGCTGGCGGAACATTTGTCACATCTCATGCAGCTGTGGCTGCAGCTGCTGCGGCCGCGGCTGCTGCTGCCGCTGCTGCAGCATCTCTCCCTGTTCACCATCATCACTCAACACATTATGCCTCCCATCTTCCACCTAATGCAGTGAGTATTCTAAGATAATTTTCCTTCGTTACCGTCATTTCAAATTGTTATCCACGTACAGAAAATTCTACAAATTTCAATAGAATAATTTATTGAGTATTCTCATGTATAGTTCAACATTTAAATGCTAAATTTCTGGTAAAAAATCCAGTTAACCTATGCATCAGAGTTGAAATTACTGTCACCAATACAGCTGATGTTCAGCACATTTTGCACATCTTACCTAATTGTTTTATTTTGTTAATATTTACAGAGACAAGATGGAGGTGGTCTGGATTTCTTAGCTTCGCATAGAAACAGTGCCTCTGGGTTTCATCCTGGTGCTCACCCCTCGCTCCATGCTAACCAGCTTCACTCTCATTCCCACCCTACCACTGCAATACCTCAGGTTTCTACCTCACCTCCCATATTTCTTTCTGAGGTAAGTGAAATTGATACTTAACTAATCTAGAGAATACAGTATTCTAAATCTCATACTATCCCTCTATTACTGTCCCTATTTCTGTTTCTATATAGCTGTAAAATTCTTTTTATATTTCAGTTAATAGTTTTCAAAAACATTTTTATAAAGTTAGATTTCTGCTTGGTAATATATTCATGTGATGAAGTTACCTTCATAATTGACAATGTATACCCTTCAAGCATTGTATAACTACTGTAAGATCATTGCATTTTATCCGAATCATCAAATTACCGTATTTTCTGGTAAATAACACGCACCTACTAGATAACAAGCATTTCAAAAATTTCTTCTGTTATAAATGTATTGATAACGTGCATTTCAAAATTGTTATTATGTTGACGAGAATGTTTTTTCACTACTGTAATATTTATGATAGTTACTCTTGTATTTTGAATGGAATTATTTGATTATGTTAACATTTACAATATGTTGGTTGAAATAAAATTGACCTAGTACGTGAGTATATACTCCGTGACTTCCGCGATATATGACGTGTGTTGTTTGGTCATTTGTTTCCGAGTTTAATATTCAAGATATTCAATGAAACGAGATTTTCCTGTGTATATCACGCACTATTATTTTTATCGTTTTTCTATATTTTTTGTATAGATAACACATGGGTTATCTACCAGAAAATACGGTAATATGATTTTCAACCAAATGAGTTTTTAAATACCCTGTAGCTGACATAAGTATACTTTGTCATGCTGGTTTTATATTTAGTTGCAAAAGGCACTAGCTGAGGGCCTCAACCATTTGGGGCCTCATTAAGTCTGTGCTAATAAATTGTTTTGGTTTTTCACTTCAAGAAAGAATTTTGTTGAGTAAGTCTACATAACATATTTACAGAATGTACTTCATAAGGAGGAATTATTGCCTCTAAAAATAATATTTTGTATGGAAAAGTATGTAACCTTCCTCTCTCATGAATATCCACTACATCTCAGTCGGCTACATGGACTTCATTGTAATATATCCCATAGCTTATGTCTCTCTACAATGTATCTGAAAGTCTGTACACCATACTTTATAATTAATAGAAATACTATGTAATTTAATTCCAAATGTGTTCATTAATTCTTGCTGTAAATAAACACCTAATATTTCTATGGGATGTATATTTGTGTATTTTATGAAAAAATTTGAATATTTATTCATAATTCCTAATTGGGATCTCAATCTGAATTTAGTGCATAGGTATTAGTGCCTCTGTTAGCTTAAATCCTCCCTTGTTTATCATGTATAAGGTAGTCTTTCATGATTTAGGTAATATTAGTACTGATAGTATTATAATAAAACATAGCATAATTTGATTCAGTATATTTAATCAGGATGTTCTCCTATATTGTGTGAAAATGCAGGATTAATGTTTATCTTTCTAGGCCCATGGTAGTGCTCTTGACCTTTTGTCATCACGAGTACGTCAGAGAACTGGAAGTGGCGGTAGCAGGCGCTCAAATGGTCGTCGTTGGCGTGCAACCTCTCTTTCCTCTGCTCCAGCTCCATACCCTGGTTTCCTTCTTCATTTCTTGTAAGTTAAATTGCATCTAACTGTCCCATTGCATTGTTTCTAAGTTGGGCTCCCGGATAGCCAAGTGGGCAACGCGTTCAACTCCGGCGAAAGCGGTCCCGGGTTCGATTCCCGGTGGGAGCCTATGTGCGAAATGATCTAAGCTGTCGAAGCACTTTTAACAATACTACTACTACTACTACTACTGTTTCTAAGTTATAGTTCCCAGCACAGCCATTTTCAAACTGCTTCAATTTTGGTATGGTGTGTAGGCAGAGTCAGTTAAAATATAGTTTTTATATACTCTGAAATGTTGTGCATTAGATTACTGGAGAAGAGCATTTACTTTCATTTACTCAACTTCTACTGGCCCTAGTGAATGCAAAAGTGATTTAGTCTGCCCTTGTTAAGCAGTAGTCCACTGTATATATATATTCAGAGTTCATTATTACGGGTGTGTAACGCTCATTTCCCTATCAGCAAAAGTTAGATTGAACTTTAGACTTGCTTTGTCATGTTGTAATGCCTGTTTTAACCAATGTTTGGATTTGTTTCACAGGGCCATGTTCTCAAACCCTCCACTTTCTCCGTATGGCCAAGGAGAGATGGGTAGTCCAGAGTCCGGTGAGACTGAAAATTATGAGGCCCTCCTGAGTTTGGCAGAAAGGTTAGGGGAAGCCAAACCAAGAGGTCTAGCTAAGGCTGAAATTGAACAGCTTCCCTCCTACAAGTAAGTCTATTCCATTTCCAATTTGAGACAATTCATATATTGTTTGAGCATATCTAAGAGGATGACAAGAGCTCTTATTAGTAATGAGAAATCAGCCTCTCATTTAAAAGTAAAATGCAGATTATTGAATAGTGCCACATTAATATTCTATAGATATAATGTATTTAATATTTTATAGATAACTTTAGGTGATCAAAAAGGAAAACAGTAATGTAACTTACCGTGTCCAGACATAGCATCTACCATAAAGTGAATATGATGAAGGAATGGCTATACTGATTAAAATCATTTTTTCATGGCTTCCTTCATGTTTTCAGCAATTTCTTTTGCCTGGAGTAACTTTGTAACAGATATTTACTAATTATTTTTTACATATTGTTATAAAGAGTCTTCTGTAGAAGTTGTTGCATGGCTTCAATATTAAACTGTCATCTTGTTAACTTGAATATCTTACTTGTTGCTTTTATTTGCAGATGAATTGAAGGAAATTGATGCAAATGAACACTATTATTTGTTAATAGGTACAATTCTGACACCCATCAAGGGGACCAGACCTCCTGTGTGGTCTGTATGTGTGACTTTGAAGCTCGCCAACTTCTCCGAGTTCTGCCCTGTGCTCATGAGTTTCATGCTAAGTGTGTTGACAAATGGCTCAAAGTAAGTTTATTTCTCATGATATACCATCAGTTTTCTTCGAGTGACCACATTTTTTGGATTTGTAAATGTATACCTTCATTAACTGTTCATTAATTGTTTTTAATAATGCTATATTATTCTCCATCATGGTAGCAATAGCACATGGTTGATATGGAAATATGCTTGTTATTTTTTATAAAGAATTCTTTTTATTGGCAGTATCATGTAGAGTCGTTGAGATGGAATGAGATCCACAGTGAACAGCCAAGCCCAAAAGATGGTGATCTCACAACTTCAAAACTGTAAAACAAATGTTTGACCTTATTAATGACAAAATATTTGGTGTGATTGTGGAAATCTACCTTGTGTCTATTTGTGTATAGATTTGAATATACAGAGCATGGGTTGTAAATCTGTTGAAATTAAATTGGATCAGTCAAGGAAAGTTCTCAAAGTAACATGATTACACATATTTCAATAACTGGATTATACACCTCCTGGAAAAGTTATTGCTGGAAATTTTTGATTAAATTTATTTTCTCTAGGAGAACCTCACCACCAGCCTACCGCTGTTGTTGTGGATGTAGTCAATCAGGTAAGCTCCCCTAATAATGTAATCAAATTACTGTTAGCTTTCCATAATAATATGGTGGATTAAAGCTGTTTAATATTGGGAGAAGTGTCTCTGTAAAACATCAACTAAATTTGCATGTGCTGTTATTACACCTGCAATCGTTTTCAAAGTATTTAGCATAGGAGTAGATTGGGATTGTCTGTTGGTTATCATATATTGTGATATGCATTTGTTTATTAATTTCTGTTTCCTCCTGGGAGTTTTTGAGGGATATCTCTGTTTCATTTTAGGTGAAAACTTAGTTGACTTGTATGAAGTTTNGTGAGATTGATAGCATATCTGTAAAAATGAAATTTATTTTTTTATTATGTCATCTTTGTACATTACACCGCTGTCTTTTTTTAAGCTGACATTCTCTGCTGTTTTTTTCTGTTGAGCGATTGGCGTGCCTTCCTAACTTCTTCATTAAATAAGTAGGTAATTGTTCATTGATTTATACTAATTAAGGATTACCATGGATTAAGGGATTGATTTGAGTAAAATTATTAATGTTCATTCAGAATGTATCTTCATTATTCACAGCTTTATCAATCGCTTAGACTGTAAAACAGTTTTATGTTGGTATTCAAGGAAATTATTCCTCTAGATAAACAAGTATTATATTTTCATTGTTATATTTTATAGCAATATTGGGATTATTGAAATTTCTTATTGATCAAGTTAACATATTTCTGTGTGATTTTTATGAGAATTGGGGTGTTCCTAACCATTAATAAGTTAACATCAATTCCTCTTTCCATGTTATGATAATTACATAATATTTTATTGTAATTAATATGAAATCTCATTAGCATGTTTTTCAGAGGAAATTTTTTCAATGAATTTCATTAAGTTGCCTTGACTGGGTGAAATTCTTCATAAAGAAATTTCCTTTTTTTTTACCACCAAGTGGTGTAAAGCTCTAAACTCAGTTGAATGGGCAATTGCCAACTAATTGTGGCAGTTTTCATTCTAATGTTAACCAAGCTCATGGTGTCATATTATTTCATAAATTTCTTTGCCGAAGGTCTTTATAATCATACATGTTTCTGCATATATTTAGTATACTTTGATGTGGTGGTCAACAGAAAATCTTATGCAAGCTGAATGGTATGTAAGTTATGATTGTCGTAAATAGCACCAGTTTTATGACTATGTGATATATTCCTCTTCCTAGTTTCAATAAATTCATCATCTTGATAATTTGGAGGGCTAATGACATTCCAAACTGTAAGGTGGAATGATACAAGAGAGTTCTTGGTGGTATTGGGCTTTATAATCTTCAAAATTCTTTCCCATCTGCTGGTAATATTACTGGAAAGTTTCAGTAAGGTTAACAAAATAACTTTGAATTAAGTGTTATTAAGGAAATGAGGATTGAGTTGTATTATGGACATATTGAAGGGGTTATTCATGTGGTTGCATTAAGCTTTCTTGTCATCGATTTTTGAAGGATTTTCTTTAATTTTTGGGGAAATTTCATCAGAAGATGTAAATATTTTTTGCTGGTAATTCTGTAAAGCATTGTTATAAATGAAAACCATTGATGTTAATGCTTAATATTCATGTGCTTTCTTGTGCTAAGGCAAGCTGCAGCTTCTGATTTCATTTCAGATAATATTATTTAGCTATTTCTCACTGAATTGCTGTCAAGTTATAGGATATGCAATGATATTTTCTGTTGTTTTTCTATAAATGTTTCGCTTGATAGGAGTGTGCAGCTATGCTTGATTAAATGTTTTATTGTTATGTATTACAAGTTCCAAACGCCTTTAATTTTTATAGTGAGCCAAATGATTTTGCCTTTTTGCTTATAAATGAAGTTAAACTTCAAATTATTTACCTCCCTGTACTTAAAATCCAGGTTCTATGATTCACTTTCCTGTTTATCATTAACTTCATTTTTACCAAAACAATTTTGAATTGTTCCATTCCAGAAAAAGGGTTATTATCCATTATTATACAGTTATACATTATACAGTTTTTTGTTTCAATTTTGAGTTTTGGATAAGAGTCAGAAATCCAAATCATTGCTCACATTTTGAAATCATAATAAAGTGAAGCAAAAATTGCATAATTTCACCACCTCAGTCCTACCAAAACTTATTTAAATATGGTCTTCTGCGGTTTTGTCAAGTCTTCATATGGACTTCACTGTGTGATAAACACATTTGTTGTTATTTTCATCTCTATTTTACACATTTCTTATTATTTCTCAAATATAAAGATAATTATGGAAGTTATTCCTAGTAGTTTAACTTATTGAACTAATTTTTTTCTTTTTGAAAGGGATGAAAATGGAACTTAAAATACCAGAAATTGTTTTCTTTTACGTTTATTCCTTTAAATTCTTAGTTCTGTCCTTCCAATTAATATACAAATTGGAAATTTGGAACTGCTCTGTTTGAACACTTTTTCAATTCTCCTATAATTCAGCATTTCCCAAAGTTAGCCCAGTAGAAACCCCTGTTGCCCAGCATCAGTTCTTGGGATGTTGAATCATTAATCCTATAGTGTGTTCAGTCACTGAACCTCAGATCTACCCATCAAATTTCAAGAAACCATGTGCTGTACCATCTTTCTTGTTGGCTTTTTTTACTTCTAATCATTCCTTTGGTCACTCATAAGTGGACTTATATCCTGATTGGGTGAAAACAGGCTTTATCCTAATGAATCCATGATCTCTGTCTGAGTGGGTTGTATGTGATTGTTTGTAAACAGTTAACCATAAAGATTATTATCTTCTAAAGCTGTTCTTGTCCCAGTTTCTATGCAATGAAAAATCTTAGACAAATGCTAATCTGACATTTCTATGGACTGTTTTTGTCACAAATGAAGTTGGGTGATAATGAATCTGCTTACCACCTGGACCTTACCTTTGTGGTAGACTCAAAATGATTTTCTTTTTAAAAAGTGCCTTAATAGTATGTAAAAGTCCTTTGTCTTTAAAAAAGTCAATTCTTAAACACATCAATTCTTTCTAATGTCATCAATATGTTTTCTAGCTTCCAATATTCATATTTAGTAACTTATTTTTTGTAAATGTTTACATAGCTTGAATTCGTACTTGAGATTTTTCACTCAAAGCAGTTTGGTTTTTCCCTCTAAATAAAAAGTATGCCAATCCTTGCACTACTGTCTTAACTAGCTAAGAGCCATGTGGAGAAGAACCATATCTTATTGTTGAACGTGTACTTTCTTTTGTATGTCTTTCTTATCAATTATTCTATTAAAAGCTGGTGTCATTGTTCAGTGCCCAGGCATGCATATATCTAAACTTTGTGGACCCTTACTCATGTGGTGTTTGTTCAAAATTTGATCTTTGCTATCAAGAGCCTTTTCTGTCAGGCAGTATGCTATGCTATTTTGTTTCATTGCCGGAAGCTGTTGTGTCTTTGTTAAAAATTTCTTTCCTTGTAAAATTTGGATGTGAACCTCTTCTTTTTGCCTATTATTCATATTCATGTACACATTTATGTATGTCAAGGAGTTTGCTGGAATGGAGAGTAGAAGTAGTCAATAAGGCCAAGAATAATCATACTTCCTTTAAGTACTATTGTATAATTAAACTGGCTTTATTAAACCATGTTTCTACCCATCCTTCTCTTAGCCTCATATGTACATTTGTATGCACTGATGGATCCATAACTAAAAGGTTTATAAATAATAATTGAGGTTTCAGGAAGGTTACAGCAGCTAAAAATCCAGTCATATATTTCAGTTTATATCTAATTTGAAAAGCTTAACCTTTGTTTTGTTTGTGCATGAAAATCTTCGAAGAACTGTTTATGAAAGGATGTGTTTTTGACGTTGTTTGTAATCTTTGAGAGAAAATCAGGATTCTGCATATTCTTAATTCTTATCCTTTTGAAAAACATGCTACTGAGTAAAATCTTGAGTGTTGTTGTAACTGAAGTAGGGTCTAAATGTGATATTTAAGATTCAGGAGAATCTCTAGGCATGCATAACATTATTCACCAGAAATATGATGTAGGAGAGATCCTCTCTGTAAGGGACTGCCCAAGCACATTTCCAATACATTTGATATCTTCGAAGATATCTACTTTTATATAGTAATTTGATTGAGACGTTTAAAATCATAGTAAAAGTGTCCTTTATAGCGAGGTTTTCTCCCCATAATTTCAGTTAATTTAGGAAGCACAGTTGTTTTCAAATTTAGAACCACCCATTCCACTTGGTTACTTTTTTTATTCCAGTTATACTTCTTTAGTATGTATTTTGGAGTTGATTGTGCATTGATTTTCACGGAAATTTCTTACATAATGAGTTCCTCTAAAAGTGTCATTAATGGCATAATAATTTTATAAGCTTACAAAAAGTAAAAAAATTTTTTCATGTATATTCTTTGCTCGCCAAACAGTTGCTAGGATTGCCTGTACCCATCTGGTCCATTTTGCAATTGTCTGTTGTGTTGTGTATGTAAAAAAAGGCTAAAAATTATTTTGTGGCCAAATAATGTTAACTGTCCATTACCTCATTACTCTAAAAGTCATATGTTGTAAGATCCTTTTTGCCAATATGGCCTGTGATGGAATCAATGAAACTCAAGTTTCTACCATCTTGTGTGGGTAACTGCATAGTACAAAATGATTCCTTTGCAATAGTTTTTGTAGTTTTGTCAGCAGCAGCTATGCAGAAGCTCTTATACAAATATAAAAATATATATATTAAATTCATACTGAGATTTTGTAGTATTTGATAATGTAATGTGGGTGTATGTGTGTGTACATGTTAGTGCAATTCATGCTTACTATGAAATCAAAAGGCAGTTAGTGAATGATGAGTATTTTGCCAGGAACTGCATTTAACAACACTTATTTTGTATATTAATACCAAAGAACAATAACTATATTTCTATCATTAAGACATAGGCTACCTCCTCATTCGGCCAATGTCACAATGCTTGATTTTGAATGATTGCCTTTACTGCCAGTTGGACATTTATTAATATTACTCTACTAACATATTTTCTAAATCCCCAGGGGCCTTATTGGTACCTAGAAAAGCTTATGCTTACAGCACTTTCAGCAAGCTGCCTGGGTATTTTGCTTTGGCTTAATTCAAAGCAAGCTAGAACCAAAGATAGCTTTATGCATTTTACATAATAAATGCATGTGTAACTGTTTTTATGTTTTTGTTTGTGTATTTTGCCAGAATGGTCATGTCCTAGTACATTTGTCAGCTTGTTTACATGGTGTAGTTGTTTTCAATGTTATGGATATTAAGACATTTTGAATATATAATTTTGCATCATGTAACAAAGCATTTAATAAATTTAATCTGCTTTGTCCTAAAAAAACTGGAAGTTTTAATTCATTGCAAGTAATTACTAAAAATCTTAGGAATTAGGTAAGATTTATGTAACAATATATATTGAACATCATTTCTTGTAGTTGAAAGTTATTCCTTGTCTTTCCTTTTACTTCATTGGCCTATAATTTCAAGCTTATTATTGGCACCATATTTCATCTAGTTGTACTTTGAAAATTTAATGAAGATAATACTGTAATTGTGCTGTTTGGTAAGGTTTGTGGTTTGTCTTTCTGTAGAGGGAGTAGTTCAGTGCAGATAATGTCATTGTATTTTTGACTGCTGTTGAATGGTAATGGTTATGAGGCTATCTAGGCTGATGAGAAAAAATGTAATCCTGAAAAAATATTATTTATAGTTCTGTAAAGAGCAGCTTGCTTTATTAATGTTTTTAAGAATATTGAGAAATTGGAAAAAATAGTCTTAGATAAATGAAGATACTCTAGAATTGGTGGTACATTAGATCTTGTGCTATCCTGCATAATTCTTCCAAGCATAAGCTTTTTTCCAATTACTCATTCAGTGATGCAATAAGATAAAGCCAATACCTGTATATGGTCAAAAACCAAGGCACTTTGCACTTAATATTCTAGTGCTTCTTATAATACATCTTGCTCAATGAGTTTTCATGTATCAATGGCTCATTAATATCCCTTGATGATGAATTATATGCATGAAGAAGCTTTCTTTGCCACAGTTTTTTGTGTCAAAGGAAATGTCTTCTATTTTCTACTTAGTGTGTTTTATAATCTGGGCAATTTGGGTATCTGATAGGCTTTTCCCATTATCTAAGTATTTTTTTCTAAGTAAATTGAGAGCTTTTGTGGTGACAATGGTGGCAATGGTAAATATTTTCACTTGATCCTAAATTAATTGCACTTTATTTGTTAATACATCATTGTTAATCATAGAAATTCTTCCATTTCAATCCCTTGGAGTTGTGTATTAAAGTGAAAGAAGGTAACTGTTATCTCAATCATTATATATTCTTCATGCAAGAGAATAGTCACGTTCTACTGAGTTATCCCAGAAGAGTCTTGAATTAGTGTCAACTAATTATAATATGAGTATGGAATAAATAGTACTAACATGGCATTTAGCCTCAGATTTACTCTAATTAGGTAAATTACAATTTCAGTCATTAACATGGAACGTTCAACTATTAAACAATCGCCTAATGGTGTGTTTAGCCTCAATCAATACAGGGATTTGTAACTTTTTAATTCCATCTCTAACTTTAATCATCCATGGTTATTGTTTCACTTTGTTAATCATTGCAATTACTAAGATGACAAAGGCCCATGTGCTTCATGTGAAATGCAGAGCGGCTTCGAATCTGTGAGATGTACAATTTGGACTACAAGTATTTCATGTAGGCAAATGTGTTACAGTTGTAATAAATTGTCATGTGGATGAAAATTTGGTATTATTCTTTCTTCATCAATTTGGTGTGAATTTGGAGAATGTAAGCTGTTATCAGGGATCTTTAAGATTGTAATTTATGTCATAATTTTAATTTTTGTGATTAAATTTTACACTTGTGGTCTTTGCATACATTCTTTAATGTATCTGATGCTTACTTTAACAGTCATTATCATAATTTTACATTCAAAACACATTATTTGCCACACTATATTAATTAGATACNAGGGAAGATGCATCCCTGAATTTTTCCCTTTCCAAAGCACTAGCTTTTCATGAAGGGAAAGTATGTACCTCATTGATCCTGCATTCTTGAAAAACTGGAAATTAAAAAATGCATTAATTTTTCCTGATGGAGGCCTACCCTGTCTTTGGATTACACATTGCAGTAGAATAGAAAAAATTTTATAAAGGCTAAACTACTTGTTATTTTTATCATATTCCAAAGAATTTTAGCTTTGAATCACTGCTGGCCATCCAGTTTTACGTAGCAATGATTTCCTTTCAAATTATGTTATAGGATAATTAAACCATATTATTATTGAACCATGAAACATTTAGTTCTGGATTTTTTGCTCCAGTTCAACCAAAAAAATTGTTCAGTTCCAGTTTTCCTCCAATAGCCTATGTTGAACTGGTTCAAACCATTATTCTCTAGCTTTTTGCATTTACACTACAGTAAATTTGGTAATAGTTTGCAACAAGTCTTAATTACTTGTTTAGGAAGCCTTCCTCCAAATATTCTTAAGTAATATTAAGACTGAGAAACCACCAAAGGGAATGAAATTTATAACTTTCAGTTCAGGTTCAAACATTTCAATTTTTTAGATTTGGTTTTCATCCCAAAAAAGTTTTCTTTTTCAGTTTGGTTCTGGTTCAATGTCCTGATGAAAATGTGTTCAATTTCTGTATTTAGATAATGAAGAACTTGTGTTTTATTAACACTTCAAAGTTTGGTGACACCTATGTGGTATCTCTTGAAGATAGAAGAGTTAAATAAAGGATAAATTTGCTAATTAAGTCCAGTGAAACTACTTTCATAGGTGTAGCCAATATTATGCATCCTCCCTGTTACGTGGGCCATTCTGAGATATAGAAGCTAGAACAAATGAATTCAAAAATTCATTTTTTCCACGAATGATATGCAAAAGTAATTGATTAGGGAAGTAGAGTCGTGGTGTACGCTCCCCCTGCCACATGTTGAAGGGTGGCTTGCAGGGTACATACATATGTAAAAGTGAGAACTAAAATATTATTGTATTGCTAAATGTAAATGAAAGAACAAGTCAAAACTGGTGGAAGGGATAAGTGCAAGCTGTAACTTAAGCAAATGTGTGTTACAAAGAGAGGTATGTTTTGCTAAGGGACACGTTGGAATGGTCAGTTAGAAGTTTACATTTCTTTGAGGTCCTCAAATGTTTATCTCTTTTTGGGAAATATAATTATTACAGTTCAAATAATCATTTATGATTATAAAGGAGAGCTGTTGTAAAGTAAATACTATGTAGTGATTCTTTAAGTGACTCTAACTTCAAATGCTCGGAGATTAAATAAATTTTGAGGAAATCAGTTTTAAAATTCAAATTACACAATGTGCCCTTGCTTCTAAAACACCATGAGTTGTTAGCCCAATTCATTTCTCTCTATAAAAGCATCTCTTCTTTACTACACCATTTGATATAACTCTGCTCTCCCTAATTAGTCCATTGAGCTGAAATGGTTTTGTACTCTTAATACTGTCCTATACTTTCCCATTCAAGCAAATGTCTCTTGTTTTATACTCGTGTATCTTTTCACTCATTTTAATTTATTCATAAAGCTTTTTCCATCTTTTTTTGCAGCATATGATTAACCAGAAACCAACTTTTTGTTCTTCTACCTGCAGTGTCATCAACATTTTCCTCTTACACCATATCATACATTCTTCTTCTCTCTATCTTTTCTCTGTGGTCAAATTAAGGTGAAATACATTCCTCATTCAGCTTTTTTCAACGTTCATGGTCATTCACAAAGTTGTCATCACTAATTGCCTCTTATTTTTTACGACACACTCCTTATAATTCTGTCTTGCTGAATCCTGTTCATGATTATGCTTAAGCAAGAGGTTATCAAAATCTACTCCCATCTATCTCCAAAAGAAAGCTGATGCTCTTAACTAGTGCAGTTTTTGCACTAAATTAGTGTTCTGACAGGTGTATTCCTTTATTGGAAGTAATTGTAGGAAGAATATCATCAAAATGTGTTGGAGATCTGTACAGGAAAAGCAGTTTACATTGTAGAGGGACCAAATTAACATTAGAAATTATCATCTTTATTATAGCACATCACTACTCTTATTGGTAACCTTTTATCTACAAACATCACCATGCCCTCACCACCTATGCCACTAAAGCTAAACTGAGGGAATTATGAGAATTGCAGGCTTTAGATGACTGATAACTCTTGGAATCATGGAATATGCAGCTGCATATCAAAATTTTCATCCGAGCAAAAGCAGAAATATTTTATTTATTTCATTTCTATTATCAGAACTCCAAAATATTCTTTTACTCAATTTTAAATGTAGGAAGTTTTATTAGTACAACTAAAAGCAAATTGGAGCCAAATAAAATAAATGCTTTACATTCATCTGATTCTGATATCTTGACAATTATTTTTTAATATTGTATCCAAAACCAGAATGAATAAAATTACAGTTTGATGCCCTAGTCCTGTAATTGCCAACCTAGCCCCTATATCCCATCAGCGAGTTTTAAGTTTTCAGGTATGCTGTATTTCCTAGATGAAAAATCAGCAGTCAAGATGAGTGAAAATTCACGATTAAATATATCTAATCAGGAGAGGAATCAATTATGAGCATTGGCAGTGCAGATTTTGATCAAACTTGGTAGCTGGATAGACTTTGAGACAAGAAATATAAATTACACCAAAATAGGGTTTTTTGAGCAATGGTTTTCCAATGAATTTGCCTCAAAAATTCAATAACTTTATTCATAATTGTAAATGTTGAGCCACCATACAGATCCACAGCCTAAACCTCTGCTTTGAATTACTTGCTGATTTTCCTTTAGAGCCTCTGAACCAGATGCCAGAAAAAAATAGATACCTGACCCAGATATCATGGCTTTGAGCCCAAAAAAAATCTTAAAAGTCCCAGTTTTCCCCATAAGAATGCATGTTGCTGATTAAAAAAATATCGATGCTCTTCCAGAAGAGAGAGAGAATCCTTGCTCAAGGTGTTGTTATAGGTCATGACTGAGTTATGTTAGCAGTAAGGACATCTCCCAATAGTTCTGGGTCAATGCCAGGTGGCTGCAAATTTTTCTCATAATAAATACATACAAAATATGGAACTGGAAAATGTGAAGCATGAATAAAAGTGAACAGTGGGTAATAGGGAAGTTATTCTGTACAAATGTGGGTAGTACGTAAAAATAGGTTGGTAACCTCTGCCCTAGTTCAAGTGGATAGTAGTAAAAGTCAACATTTTCCAACTAAGTCACCAATCTCCTCAAGAAATGGTAGAAACATTTTTGCTGGGACCAGAAGGGAAGATGCATCCCTGAATTTTTCCCTTTCCAAAGCACTAGCTTTTCATGAAGGGAAAGTATGTACCTCATTGATCCTGCATTCTTGAAAAACTGGAAATTAAAAAATGCATTAATTTTTCCTGATGGAGGCCTACCCTGTCTTTGGATTACACATTGCAGTAGCCTGTATTGATAATTGTCATGAGAAATTATGTAAGAAATTCAATGTTGTTCCAATTCACCATTACAGTGAGGTCTTTCCACGTCAATTTAATTTGTTTTTGTTTGAGGGAAAATTTAATGTGACACCTGTTAGCTACACTCTATTAAGCACTTTTTTCAAAATTTCAATTGGCTCATTTGATCAAAATCCGTCTTAACAAGGTCACTACCTCTGCATTTTGGTGATATTATGCCTGGAGCCAAAATTTCAATGAAAGGGGAAACCCCTTGAACCGTGGTGCACCAGTGATTCGGAAGCATGTCTGGTAAGTTGGGCTTGATGCACTTGTGAGTCAGTGTAACAAATGTATTAATGGGAAATTCTTTAAAAAATCCTGTACTCAGCAGTTATGTTATGGTATTATGCTAAGGAGGTTATTATGGAAGAAATAAAGTTCTCGAGTTGTGTCAAAAGATAATTTTATTTATTCTCTTCCTTAGACTCTGAGCATCCCTTTTCTTTGGGATATCATACCTGATTATCACCAAAAGTTTTTCCTTGGTTTTCTCTACAATGTTTATTATTAATTGTGAAAATATTATCATAATGATAAGAATTTGTCACTAATTTTCAATGTAATTTCTTCTGCCCTTGGTTTGAATCATTGTCTTCATTTAAGCTACTAAATATATTTTACAGGATTGGGAAGGTACAGTTGTAGAAGAAAATATAATATATAATCAATCCAAATTTAACGAAGTAATTGTGTACTAGCATGTTAGGGAAAGTAGGTGGTAAACTTTCAATTCGATGAAGAAGAAATTAATTTACCAGTACTTTTACTCAAGGGATTCTGATCGCATGAGTTCGCACCAATGATTTGAAGAAAGTGTGTGCTATATTGCCTCTCTAAGGCCCCATTTTGTTACTCCTGAGCAGTTTATCCTTAATGTGTTAGACAGTCTCAAAAATGTCTATGATTTATTAATGAAAGTCTCAGGGAGTTTTTTGATATGTGGAATTGCTTTTGTGATGAATTATATGGTAAAAGAAACATGGTGGGGTGGATATTCTAACATTTGGTTATAGCTTCACTTCATTTGAAATTCATGGTGAGACATTAATTCTCACTTGCATAATACCTCCATTAGGCGCCGGGAACCCAGTTTTAAGGAAGTAAAGTATATATTTTATATTGGATATGTCCTTTAGACCTACAAAGCATATGCAATGCTGTAACGACTCCTTCTATACTAAGAATAAAAGTGAAAGTAACTTAGTTGATAGTAAGAATGGATATTTTCAAATAGCGCGCGCTTGATGCTGGAATTATTGGGAAAAATACGAAAAATAGAAGCGCTCAATGCGTGGAATTCGCAAGTAAAATTTGTTTTGACGTGTAGAAAGCACGGTAGATATTTGAGATTTAAATTTTAGTATGATCTGTTTGAGTTCGTCACTGTTTGAGGTTCCATTCCGGAGATATTGTCTTCTTGATGTAATTTGTTGCATTTAGAAGTGATTCGGGTTGGGTATCTAAGTGATGAATAGCGGTACAACTACAAATTCAGATAGTAATGATGTTCAGACTTTAATAGATGTTGACCCTGTAAGTTCAGTGAATCAAAATAACAATGATGTTCCGGGGGATCCAGGAGGCTTGGAGGAGCGAAGTATCCTTAAAGAGGAGACGTTATCGGACGATTCCGCTGTTACTGATGGACGTACCATAAGTTGTGTTTCTGAAGTTGAAATAGCATCAAATAATGATCAAGTTTGCGAAAAACCGTCATCAGATAGTCATACCAATGAGTATTCTAATGACGAAAGTGTTACAAAAGACCCTGATGAATCAGTATTGCTGCAGAGTGCATCGCCGAGGAACGATACAGATGTTTCTCAGGTTCCGGATAAAAATGATGAGTTTGTTACTCTTAAACCCGATTGTGAAGGTGATGCAGGTGACATTAGTGGTGCTAAATGCGAAAATGTAATAGGTAATGCCTCAGCTGAATCATGTGATGAGGACACCATCTCAACTAAGTCAGATTCTTCTGAGGACATTACTCCAAGCTCATCTGATTCTTCGAGGAAATGTTTTAATGAGCGTAATGGCAGACATAGAGGAACTGTAATTTATCAAAATACCTCTGAAGATGAGTTCATGGGCCAGTATGATAGTTCTGTATCCATCCTAAATCACCCAGTGTACAAAGCTATGGTGCAAGAATTGGCATCATCAAAAGAACAAATCAGGATGTGTCATGCGGAAATTGACAGGTATGATGGCATAGCATTATTCAAAACATCAATAAAAAGTATCTATTTTAATAATACATACTTAAAGACTGCCTAGTATAAAATTTTGCATCCATTAATTTACTCTCTTTGATTAACAGATTAGAAACTGAAAACCAGCGTCTGGAAGCAGAAAATTCACCTCAAATATATGTGATTCAACTAGAAGCCCTCGAGAAAACAATTGGACAGCAGCAGAAGGAAATTCAAGTGTTGTTAGAACAGAAAAAAGCTTTGGAAGAAACATCAGCAAAGAATTACAATCAGTTGAAGCAAGATCTCGAAGCCAAATTACAAAAAGTAAATATATTTTTTAATGATTGTTTAATTGATTTTGCGTCCTCGGATGCCATTCCATTTATATTTTACACTCTTATCGATTAATCTTCGAAGTTTTCGAAAATTCGAAGTTATATAGGGATTCTTGTAGTGATGTTCATGGACCCTTAGAAGTCGATTGCTAGTTTTAATATTAAACATATATTCATGTTTTGTGAGAAGGGTTGAGAGGATATGATTTATTATACTTATCTACTTTGAAAACTCATTTTCTTGGTTTCAATTTTATAATTAGAAAAGGTTGCTATGTTATAAATCTTTTATATTTTACATTTATGGTAAAATTTTAAATATTTTTACTATTAACAACTTACTGGGGTCAATGACAAGGCTGTGCAGGGGCTCATTGGCTTAGCCAAGTCAGTAACCTTCTGCTGCCTTGGGTAGTCCCTGAGTTTGCTAACCCTCTTTAAGTACATCGTTAGCATATAGGTAGACCACGTAAGTGCTGCCAGGGTTGTACCGTTCTTTTTTAGCTTGCCTTTCAAAGCGGTTGATGGGTATCCATGCTTTTGATAACATGTCATTAAATAATCTGATAATTTGAAGGCTTATTTGGTATTAAAATGGGGATTCAGCTTTCGTTATTTCTTTGTACAAACATTCACAGTGAAAGCACACAGGAATCTGTCTACTAATTTCTGTTAATTAAGTATTCATTTTAAGTTTCTGTCTAACATTCTGTGTATAATTGTAAAAATAAGAGCTTTGGTCTTCAAAATTGGTTTTCCTTAAAGCAATCGCTTTCTGTATTTTGCTAATGTGCTTTGTGTTGGTAGCTTTGCTCAATCAAGAGTTTTTCTGTTGAGTTCTGAAATGTAATTTACTTAAATGAGTTTATGAAGGCAGCTTATTCAAATATGATTAATAAAAACCAGTGATAGAAATTGTTGTAATCAATTATACTGTACCTTTCTTCACTTGCTTGAAATCTTTTTCATCCTTTTGATGATTTATGGTTACGAAATTATGGATGAAATCGTGAAATGTAATTTCAAACTTTTACATAGATTACAAAAATGTATGAAGGAGCCAACCGTGAAAAGGAAGCCATGGTAATGCGCTATGCAACCTCGGAACGAGATGTTATTGAAGGAAAGAAGGAGAGGGAAGCGATGGATAAGAAGATTCGTGAGATGACTAAAGAGAGGGAAATTCTTCTAAACAAAGTCAAGGCTATGAATGGAGAAAAAGCTCGAATTTGCCTAATGCTTGATGGAAAGGTAAGCTTCAGCAAAAATATAGTATAGTATGCCTTGGAAAATGTTACTTTTTTTTAGGCAGTGTTGTCTTCCTTGCAGAATTTAATTCTCTATTTAGTACATTGTAAGTATGTTAAATCCATACTAATGATATTTAGCTCAGGTGAAAAATTTAGATGCAGGAATTAATTATCGGAGGATTTCCTATAAATTATAGGAAGCACAATTTTCCTAGCATTATAAGAACCATAAGAGCTGTGATTCTCAATCATTTGTCTTTATGATACACATATACATCAATATACAATTTTGCTGTACTAACATTTACTTCAATTTCTCAATGAAAATTAGACTAATAATGCAATTATGTGATTCAGCTGGAATTCTTTTTCTAGCAAATCTTAAATTACTTTTTTGGTGTTGCCACTTTTTTCATTTTATGTATTCCTATCATTTGTTATTTGTTAATATTTATAATTAATTAATAATTTGTTAATAATTCATTGTGGGAAAAGTTCCTGATTCAAATTATCTCCCAAAGTAAGACTTTTTGAAAAACATTCTATAAAGAACTATTTACTGCAATGGTGTATACATAAACCTAGACTATGAATTTTATTTGATAGTAAATTCTTAGGTCATACAGAGGTTAATACAATTACAACCCATATTTTTAGTTATTATTCTTTTTACTCCTGGAAGTTGAAAAAACTTTTGTAAGACTTAATTTTCATTATGGCTTGAAGTTTTTGAGGTTAGTATTTGTGGAAAAATACAATAATGAGTTCTTTCTTTGGAAAAAAAGGAATTTTTTACAGGATGTGCATTTTAATGTATACAATACTATATAAATCACCATTAATCTTCGTATTTTGTACTACAATGATTTATACATAAATAAAATTGAATTAAAATTTTGGCACTGATAATGAATTGGCTCTGAAAATCTCACTTTCAATGGATGGTCCAAGTGAAATTTTCTATTGTCCCGATTTGATGGAAAAAATCGGAGAAAGATTATATCGTAAAATATGAAGATTTTAATGAAAGAAATAAGTTAAACTTTCACAAAATAGTGATGCTACATATACTTACTGTCTTAAAAGCACATGAAATTAACTTGGACGAAGTTTAAAGGCAATGTCTGGATTTTGTCCTAGTTTTACCTGATTCAGAATTTGATAGGTCATGGTTTCTTACCTTCAGAATATGGTAACTACAATATTTATTATCAAGCATCTTTTGCTTTCATCTTCCCCTATGTCTTTTCCCTAGCATCCTACCTAAAGAATTGCTAATGGATGAAATCAGATTTGTGACACCTTTGTTTATTTATGTTTGTAATTGTGCTGCTTTAACTTGATTTTTTCATTTGTGATTCTCATGCATTTCTTTTTAATTTCTATCAGTTTTAACCTCTATTATTGTGACTCATTTATTATTCTATCCAAGAAGTATATGAACAGAAACATGAAGAATTGAAAAATGTTAAGCTAATTAGGAATTAGAGAAGGTTAAGATATGGATTCACTGAAAAATAATCCATTTGTTCACAGTGTAATGATCTCGCAGAAGTGCAGAAAGAAAATGAGAAACTGAAGGAGGAGTTGAACCTTCGTGAAGTGAAGTTGAAATGGACGCAGAATAAGCTGAAGGCTGAAACTGATTGTCATAAGGTATGTTTCATTGCTACACAGAGCTTGGTTGCAGACTAGTGTTTTTACTGATAAAAATATTATTAATCTAGGAAACAAAAGTGAGGTTAGATAATGTTAGTCAGAAGTTGCAGTCTTACGAAGAAGAAATAGAGAATGTACGTAGAGAAAGCCAAGAAATGGTGCGAGCTTTTCGGGAGAGCCAAGAGAATCGAGCATTCACTCTAGGTAAGGCCCTTGTCACAACAAACAACAAATTGCTGCACCTTTTTTTCCCCTAATTAGAACTTATTCATGGGTGCTCCATTACTTTCACTTTCAATGATATAATTTTCTGTAGAAAAGTGATATTGACAGACATTTTGTTTTAAAATATACTTTCAAAATTTATGTTAACTCTCTCTTCATACTGTTACCTTTTGTTTTAATAATATAGAACAAAGAAACTAACTTTTAGCAGCCTTTTACCACTATGATTTTTCTTTGCTTATGTTTAGATATTTTTATTTTATTAGATTTCTATACTTCCTCTCTTCTTGAAGATGGCATGTTGAAGAATTTTTTATTTTTGGAGATCGGTAAGGTAAGGTTGTACTAAAAATTTTGTTCTAAATGTCTTTAGATCAGCAACTAAAAGAGCAGCAAGCCCAGCTGATAATGGAGCGCCACGAGAAGGAGGACAAGGAAGGTGTCCGTAAAGTATTGCAGCATGAAATAGAAAACTTCAAGGCAAAGCAAAAAGTCATCATAGAGGAAAACAACTTGCTATCAGTCAAAGTTAGTTTTAGAAGATTCAATTTCAGCGTTAAAATTTTATGACTTGGCCCTTATTTTCAGTATCATTATCGTACGGTGTTCTCATTGCCATTTTTTGATTAACTCAATCTTTTCACGTGGCTTAACTAATTTGCTTTGGAATGTTGTCTATGGCAGATAGAAGCTTCTCTAAATCTGTATCTTATAATCTAAATCTGATCTTTTACTTTGAAAAGATTCCTTTCAAAGGGCATTAATAATTTTGATAATGTAGGTGGTTTTGGTTTTACTAGGAAAGGGACGTTTTTCTATTTGTTTAGTACCCTGATGATGACTACTGAGGTAGTAACTGAAATATTAGTATTTACCAATACTCTAAACTGGCTAAAAATTCAAGAAAGCTTTCGCAAAGCCTACAATGATCATGGAATAACATTAGTTTCTTAATCATCAGCCATGGAATCTAAATGCCTTTAAGATAATGGATGCTTGCCTTTTCTCAAACATTCATCAGTGTTATTTGGAATTTATTTGAGATTTCTAAATAACTTATTTTTTGTAATTTATATCTTTTTACCTATTGTTTCAGAAACAATGTTTTGATAAATATCTTTATGATAAATCACCTCTCGGAAATTATTTCAAAAGTTTAAAACAAAAATTCAAAAACAAATTATACTATGGCAAAATTGTTGATATTTTAAATTTTAGGTTATAATTTCTCACAAAAATTGTTCTGATTGTTGTGAAATTTTAGATATATCCTTACCAATATATTGTTTAACTAATTCTGTACTTCAAAACTTGTGCCTTGATCTACTTTTCATTAATCCTCTATTCTGAAACATCATAATCTATAAATTATAGACCATGCATGGCTTGGCCAAAAATAATTTAAATTCTGTAAAAACTATGCATGATTTACATGATCGTTTCAACAAAGTTTATTTTTCATGTTTATCTAAGCAGATCACTACCAGTGCCTTGCTATTGCTGTTTTCTATTTATAATTTTGTTTTGTGAGGTTGCCAGCAGTTATAACTAGAGTCTAAAGTTATCAACTCTTTCTCAGGTACAAAAATTGGAGAAGGAGCGTTTGGAATATGAGCAGAATTTATCAAATCAGAAAAGAGTAGTTGATGAGCAAAGACAACAAATGGCTGATCTTAGTGCCAGATTAACTCACATGGAATCCCTGCAGCTACAACTTCAGCAGTAAGACAGATGATGTTGAAATGTTGACGTATCACCTGAATTTTGTACTAAAACTTGTCTCCATTATTCTTTTTTTATCAGTGAACATGAGAAAGTATTGGCAGCTCAAGGAGAAGTCGAGAGACTGAGGCAGAATAATGCTGAGCTGCAGCAGGAAATGTCAGCTTGTCGTGAGAGAGAAGCAGAATTGCTTGCCTTCACACAAAGGCTGACTGATAAAAACGTTTGGTTGCAATCTGAATTTTCTGCTACTGAAGCCAAGGTGAATTTATATTTCTTGCCAGAATTAGGATATAATTCATGCTTTTAGTAGACCTTGATATTTCTCATTTTAATACAGATTTGTATGATTCTCATTTTAGTACAGATTTGTTACATTTCTCTTTTTACTCTCCATACTTCTTCAGGTAATCTTGGGAATTTTCATGAACATCTGGTCATTTTTTTGGAAATTTTTCTTTAATTTATCACAAAAGATTTGAATTTCTTTTGCAGCTTTAGTTCACTCTATGTATTCTTTCAGTTTCTGAGGTACTTTTATAACAGGTTTTTTAAAATTCAAATTTGTGTCAATATTATTTTTCTGTCTTTATTAGGAGTAAGTTTTCTATGAATTTCTGTCATTAGAGAGACTTGTTTATGTAGTAATTTTATTTCAATGGGTAACATTATGGCGATATTCTGATGATTCTAAGGTTTTTAAATTAAACCAAACAAAAAATATTAAGCGATATTTGGTGGAACATCTGCATAATTTATTAACACATTGCAGACAGATCACAAGTTTATTCATCTTTAATGTGCTGTCTGTTATTGACGGGTCAAGAAATAAATTTTTTTTCTCAACTCACATATTCAAGCTCTGAAAGTTTAAAATAAATATTATTAAAGAGATGTTAATTCATTAATACTTGACTTAAAAAAATACCTGCTGGAAAAATACCAGAATACGCGAGTGTTACTTACTTAAGTGTTCTACCTTTCGGTAGGTCCATGTGCCCTAATATTCCCTATTCATAGCCTTTTCTTTCGCTACCTGGTAACTTAACCCCCCCCCCCTTTATGTCATCTAACATCTTTTGCCTCTGCCTTCCCCTCTGTCCTTGCATTCTACCCTCAATCACGCTCTTCAGCAATCCCTCTCCTCTCAATATTTGACCCACCCATTTCTTCTGTCGACCCTTAATTACTTCAGTTAAAACCCTTTCCTCCCCAACCATTTCTAGTACCTTTATGTATGTTTTTCTATCCACCCAGGTCACCTTTTCCATTCTACGCCACACCCACATTTCAAATGCCTCCAATATTTTGATGTCCTTTTTATGTAAGGTCCATGTTTTACAGCCATACAGCAAAACACTCCATATCAAGGATTTTACCAATCTTTTCCTGATTCCTTTATCAAGACCCTTTGTCATCAACTCCCTTTGCTTTATAAAAGCTTCTTTGGCCAATGTAATGTGTTAAAGATTATGATACAAAACTAGACTAAGTCAATCTATATTGTGGACTTAGTCTAGTTTTGTATCATAATCTTTAATCTCTATAAAACCAAACATTTCATCGTGTGAATATGAGTAAAGGAAAAAATTTTGTAGTATAGCTTTTCAGATCATCCTCATTTAATCAAAATTCCAGGCTCAACAACTTGAAAGCGAACAAAAACCTCTGAGGAAGCGGCTGTTGGATTTAGAGTCAGAGTTGCAGAGAGTCCGACAAAGCTTAGAAACTGAGCACCAAGAAAGAGAAGAGGAGAACAGAGTTTTGGCTCGCCACCTCGCTGAACGAACACAAAGAGTGGAGCAACTTGAGCGAGATCTCGAAGACTCCAAGGGAGAGTTGAATGTGTTAAAACGACGGCAGGCTATGACTATCAAGGTATATCAGCAGTCTATGTCGGCATTGTGTTCTTTTGTTTGTGTCATATCTGAGATCGTTAGATTCTGCCTTTGCATCCTGAATCTTTACCTACAAGGGAAATACCACATCTGTGAGAAACAGATTTGTACAAGACTTTCATGGTATATTCTCTGCTCAAAAATAATAGAGACGTGTTTTACCATAGACACAACTAAACATTTTTTAATGCAAAATTAGCAACTGAAAATCAGAGTTAGGTAACAACACCATACACACTCATCACCATGAAGATCACGAAACATTCCTTCTAGAAAAATAATTTCTCCCATTTTTTTACAAATAGTTTACTTTTTCACAATTAAATTTTATCTCCCTACCCTCCAATCATTCTTTGCCTTTTCCATCATCATTTATTTATTGTTAGGTCTGATCTACAGCATGTATTAATTTGCTACATATAGGATTAGAATTCTTAGCTTAAACCACAAGTGTCACTGACTTTGACACTTAATGTCGTACGAGCCCCAATGAGAAACCCCAGGAATAGTGAGACATCTATGCTAGCCATTATAGGTTCGATCCCAGAATGTATAATATTCCACATTTTTCCAGTAAGAATGCATTGTAAGGATTTTTGGAAATTTATTTTGAGCACTTCCCAGAATGGTAGAGGATAAGATATGCATGGTTCTCATCAAAATTATCGAAAAAAAAAAGAGGGGCCAAGTCAGTGGCACTTGTGGTTTAGGCTAAGAATTCTAATCCTATATGTAGCAAATTAATACATGCTGTTGATCAGACCTAATATATATTTGAATAAATGATGACGGAAAAGGTAAAGAATGTTTGGAGGGTAGGGAGATAAAATATAATTCTGAAAAAGTAAGCTAATTGTAAAAAAATGGGAGAAATTATTTTTCTAGAAGTAATGTTTCGTGATCCTCATGGTGACACACACGTGGTTGCCTAACTCCGATTTGCAGTTGCTAATTTTGTGATAAAAAAATGCCTAGTTGTGTCAACGGTCAGACATGTGTCTGTTATTTTTGAACAAGGAATATACCCTGAAAGTCTCACGCAAATCCGTTTCCCACAGAGGTGGTACTCACCTTCTTAGATAGTAAGTTTTTATGCACTGCACCTGCTTTAGGCTATTCTCTGCCTTGTTTGATAGACAAAAGAAATGTTAACATTATCTGTATTGCCACCTTCCTCTCTCTTCTTCTGCCTCACCTTGCCTTAAAGCAGGTTCTGTTTGACCATCTTTTTTGTTCCGATTAATTTTGCAAAAAGAAAATAAAGACATTGCAAAGCCAAGCAATTTCCATCCCCTTGTCAGAGCTGATTCTATGAGATAGAGAGAAATCTTCCCTATCAGATTTGTCTCAGGGCAGAACTGATTAAAAGCTAATTTGCTGGTGTTTCCTTTTGTCACAATCTGTGGTATATACAAATCAAATTAGCCAGAGTGGCACTGCAGTGTTTGGTGAGCTATTGGTTGTATTATTGGAGGGATTGTGCCCTGGGATGGATTCTAAAAAATTCATTATTCTTCCTTAATTAATCTGGTAAAAGTTGCTTCATTGTGAAGGGAAAAACAACCAACATGAAGTAACAAAGAAAGGCGTGCTCTTTGTCCAAAAAGCTGGTCATTCTTCACAAATATGGTAAGACCACTAGTATTACTCAACGATAGTTTGCAGACTCTCTAGATAGCTGTGGCAAATAAAGCAAACTAAAGATTCCCTTTCCTTTAACATCAAAAGTATTAATTTAGAAATTAAAAGGCCCTAAAGCTGCTCCCTTTTTTTCCAGGATGCAAAAATTAAAACTTGTTTATATAAAACTCCTGCTTATAGTGCAGTTTTCATTCATTCCCCTGAAAAGTCCCCTAGATTTTACTGTATTGGGTTCTACAGTAAGAACAATTTGGTCATGTTTGAGTATTGATTGGAACTGTTCAGTTAATGATGACCTATTTGAGTCAATTGTTGGTAAATTTTTCTAAAGGGAATGTAAAGGAATTCATTATGTAAAATGCTTTGATTGAAAAAAAATTTTCTTCAGTGTTCATATTTTTGTCACTTTTTCTTCTTTCCTATTTTGTATTTAATGCATGTTTATTGTTTTTTTGTTGTGAACGTAAGTTATCCATTTGTTTTGGATGTTGAGTGACGGATTTTTACTCTGGAAGAAATTGCTCTCAATCTGTAAATTAAAAATTGCATCATTTGTGAAAATTAACATTTATTTCTTTATTGTCACATGTAACTCACCTTGAACTAGGAATTGACAAAGGAGTTGCAGCTGTGTCACCGTCGCTTGGAAATGGCCAATACCTCTGCATCTGGTGGCAAAGGAGAGGGTGCTTCTGTATACAACAGCAATCACCCCCAAACACTGATGGAGAACTTTGCTCTTGCTTCTTCATCACGCGCAAGTTCTCAATCTTCCCTTGATGTGCGTGAGCCAAAGGATTCAATGACTTATCATCATAGTGATAGAGATCCTGACAGAGGGGTGAGCCTTCAATATTCCCAAATTATTGCTAAATTTACCAACTCCTCCATGAAATTCTGTATTTATGGTGTCATCTTTTGAAAAATCCAAGTATAGTTGATTGTTAACTATTGTTAATTTTTATATCATAATTGAATCGAAGTATGTCTATGCGATGAAAGCAGACAAATGATATTATCAATCTGTTTTCATTCAGTTTTTCACATCTGCTCTACCAAACGAGATTTCCTAAGTATAGACAGCATATCATCACTGAGTGGGTAGGACTCATGGTATTATAAACATTGTAGGATAAACTGAAATTACAAGTGCAGAAATATCCTAGTTCTTGGGTTACTTTGCTTCTCTGCCTGATTTATTGTTTAAATGCCTTTCTCAAAAGTTATGTTTATGATGATCAGTTGAATGCTGTATTGTTGTTTGTTATCAGAAGGAAAAGCCTCCGTGTAATTATGTTCTCATATATTTTTTAAATTCTATAAAAATAATCTTAATTGGCTAATGTGTAACCTGCTCGAAAAGTTTTATCTATTTTATCAATGGATTCCAATTTTCATGTAAATCCTTAATGAGACTTTTAGCTATCTCCCTGAAGCTGATTTTGTAAGGTGGCACATGGAAATGTCTCAGCAATTTTCGATTAATTCAATCTGCACCTTGCAAAAATTCGATAAAAAGCGTGGACAAGTGACGTAGCTCATTGTTGACACATGCACATTACAGTGTAACAGCATGTTAGTCCCATCTTTTTTGGGACAGACCATGTCATGTATAAGTCTGATTATTGTGGCGAATTTTTGGGCAGCGTGACATCGCCCCTGAAAGCACATCTCCTAGCAGATCCCCTGCTAAAAACTTGCACAACTTATATACCTGAACGTGGAGGAATATCGTCTGTAAATGCAATTATTCTCTTGCGGATGGCAATGCCAAAGTACACCAGGTTAATTGGCTGAAATCAGTGCATTTGAATTTGGAACAAGTTCCCCTTCCACCGCTCATGTGTCTTTCGCTGGAACTTAACCAGAAGGGAAGAAGAATTTAGTATTTATGATGCCATCTTTTGAAAAATCCAAGTATAATTGATTATTAACTACTGTTAATTTTTATATCATAATTGAATCGAAGCATGTCTATGCGATGACAGACAAAGAAGAATCCTTGCTGGGTGGGGGCGTCCTGCTAGCTCCTGCGTTTTTCGATGACAGAACTACAAGACTCTGTGCTATGTGTTTGTGCACAAACTTGATAGAAACCCACTGGACTCATTTAATCAGACCTTTTGTCGGTTCTATTCGCTTAATGTGTTTAATTCCTATTTCGAGGTGATTTGATTTTTCAATTAGACTTGGTTTTGTCTCACACATGTAATATCTATCTTCACTATTCTTATGTTATGTGTAAGTAAATGTTGGCTGTTATTTCATATAGTGCTGCTTATTCTTGTTTTAGTCCAAGAACCAATTTTGTGTTGTTTTAACCGATAAATTGTATTTCAAATTTGGCACAAAGAGTTGAATCCAGTCGTTGGGATTTTGGGTTGCTGTAAAATGCTATATCAATCAATTAATAATGCTGCATAGTAATGGGAATTAAAGTCGTAATTAGATAAGGTAAAATTAAGCCATTATTTTTTTCAATTCATACTGGGATAAGGTGGGAAAAAATCAAAAATTAGTGAGTGAATAAGACTTTTATTAATATAGAAAGTGATAATTTCAGGCTGTAAGAGACTGATAAACAACATCAAAAGTGAAAATATTTTGTCTTTCAGGAAAGAAGCAGCTCATCTGAGCCTAGTAGACAAGTGTTAATTGAGAGAATTGTTGAGCTTCAGCGAAACAATGCAAGGAAGACAGAGAAGCTAGACTTTTTAACTGATCATGTTGAACAGTTGGTAGAAGAGTTGCAGAAGAAATCTCACATTATACAGATGTACATAATGCGTGAAGAAACTGGTGCTTTGTCATCAAACTCCATGGAAATGAATAAGGTAAGTAACAGATAAATGTATACAATCTTCAAGCTACGTGCAGTTTAACTCTCATTATTTTTTTCAACTTAAAACTCATTATTGTGAAGTATTTCCTATTGAATATGCCTCATACAAGGCTTCTAGTTTGAAAGATCTTTTAAAGATCTCCCTTGATATGCTTATGACTATGTTTATCTGTGCTTTATTTTCTGGTGAATAGCTAATGTGTTATCTATACAAAAAGATTTTTAGTGATAGAATTTGTGCATGTTATTCTATGGAAATTGAATGTTTGTACAAGGGGCAATAGAGATGATTTGAATAAAATAGTTTTCCTATTCATTTCTGCTGGAAAGGTGAAAGCTGCATTTTCTTGGTGAATTCTGCTGTGCATAATGTTATAGTATTATACATAATAATTAATTTCAAAGCATTCATTATGTGTAGGTCTTTACTATGATAAACTTTTTATCTTATGTTATCCTTTATTTTTTACTTAAAAAATTCACTTCGTATTCCTCATATTAGAGAGTTTTTGTCTTAATTTTGGTGAATTAAAACTTCTGTTTGCACCTTGTAAGAATTTACATCCTCGGCACATTTCCTTGTTGCCTTTACCTTTACCATGGCTGTGAATACATCTGGGATGGCTAACTGGTAATTATCAACCACTGGTTGATTATAGGGGGATTCTTGGAGGTTCAGGACAGGTCATCAAGGTGAATTTTTTGAATTTCTTACGTCAGAATTATTTTAACTTTTGAATAAATTTCATCAGTTTAAGTATTTAAATGTATAGTAACATATACATGCAATTTAGATGATGATAGAGCTCCAAATTCATGATGAAACGCAAAATAAGCCTCAGAATTCGAAAAATGCAACTTTTTATCTTTTTCATTTCATCTAATGCCAAGTATTTTTTCTTAATGTTCATCACAGTTGATGAAACAATGTTGAAGCCAATCATAGCAGGAGATAAGTTGGCCACCCCAGATATTTATAGCTATATTTAACAAAAACTTAGAAGTACAATGAAGGTATGAATGTATTTTCAGCCCATATTCAAGAGGATAGTGTATCCACTTCAAGCATCCATCTAGTGGGGCGGCTGATTATTTATTCAGAACCAAATTCTTTCAGTTAATATTTGGACGTTAAAAACATTTCTTTATAGGCAATAATTTCTTATCGTGAGAATGAATTAGCTCGCATTATAATGTAAATAAGAGATTATTGGTTACTATACTTAAGTTTGGCACCACACCTAGCAAAAATTCTGGCTGCTCCCTTGATTCCCTTATCATAACATTCATGTAAGAATTACTAAAACTGTCATATCATTAATTCTATGGAGGTATACGAATAGCCTAATGAATATGTTTATTCCTGTTTGGTAATTATCTACAGTTATATTTAATTCAAGAAAAAATGAAATGCAGGGGAATTATGCTGCTATAATATTTTTGTTTTAAAATTAGTCGCTTTGTATGGCCAATTTATTTAGCATGTTAATTGGTGTATTTATTTTTAGTTAAGAATTCAATGCAAATTATTTATTGAATAGATTTTTAAAATTTGCTTTATTTATTTATTTAACATCTAAGATTTTCTGTTAGAATTTGTCATCTGTGGTGCATTTGCATTAGAGAATTGAATTATTTAGAAAAATCAAGTAAAATAAATCTTTTGATGGAAATTGTCTATGCAATTGTCATACGGTACCGATCTTATTTACTGCTTTCTTACCAATAAAAATAAAAGCTTGTGGTTTTAGTTAATCAATACAAAGTGAAATATTCTGTGTTAAATAAACTTCTTGAAAAAAAAAGACATATTATTCTTCATAAGATTATTTTTACCCAGTATGGAATCTCTCTGTACAATTATATAATTATTAAATAATGTAGCTCTTTATTAACTTAGCAACAGAGTTTATGAGTAATTACATCAAGTTACACAAAAGTTTTCTTAAAAACATCATTTAAAACAGTCTGAAACAAGCTTAACTTCTTTGCTGAAATGAGCAAATTTCTCACCTGCAGATTTTTATAACATAAAAGGTTATATGAGGGTGAATCCAGTTGAATATTTTCCTGTTGTTTTAAATTAAATATCTTTCCTTTTTCAATTCATTACTAAAGAAAATAATTATCTTTGTTCTTGTGGCACATTTAATTGTTACATATGTTTTAAATCGAACAAAAAGTTATTTTAGAAATAAAAACATGCTCAGCTCCATTCTGTTATCATTCATGTAGATCTCTATCTATTTAGAAAACCAGTTTACTGATAATTTTCCACCTTTTTAAATTGTGCAACTTTTAATTAATCTTCTATTGTCAATTTCTCAAAAATATTTTTTATGTTTAATATATTCGACTAAATTTTATCTCTAATTCCTAGTTCTTATGAAATTTATTTGATTTTACTTCAAATACTACATTTCTAATTTAGGCTAGTAATTAAAGGTTCTTCATAATTCCACTCTGAAAAAATAATTGTAAAGTAAATAGTTGTAATAATAATGAATTTGACGGCTTAAGAAAGGGCTTAATTTTGTCATTAAATTGATTTAAATTCAATTCTATTTAGTTTTTACAAATTTGAACGTATGGTTTATGTAGTTTTGCTTGATCAGCTAAGAAATTAAGCTTTTATCACTATAAAGCAGCACCTCTTAAACTTCAATTTTCATATTCCCTGGGTCAAGTGCCCTGTGCACAGGTAATCTAATTTACTCAATTGTGTCGGGATGTAAGGTGATAACACACACATTCTGCAACTTTTCCAGTTGATTGGCAAGATAGTAAATGTCTGTGTTTGTAACAAATTTAGCATAACTTAATTAGGTATATTGAAATTGTTTACATATTTTAAGTTGTACAATTTAAGATGGAGTTAATGAGATGGCCGTCAATGTACGGGTTTTTCAGAGAAGATTAAGAAGTGCTGCTACATAACATGCTAAGCTATTTCTTTGTACAGGCTTATATAATTTGTTTTTATGCAATTCTTGTAATATGTAAGTTTTCTTAAACAAATTGTATTAAGCTATCTATATAATATGTACACCATTTCTCAGTGCCGTATTTTGATTTATAGTGTGAAATAAGAATTATTATATCAATTTTATTAATTTTTCTTATTAATTATAAATTATATCAATTAAAAGTATATTAACATTGACATTAATCAATCATTAATTTTTCTCATTCTTTGATATATTTGAGTTTCAATATTTTTGAAAATGATTCAGACTAGTGGCTTGTAGCTTTCATAAATACTACTTATGGTAAATTTATAAAATTTAATTTTTAAACGTTCTTACTTGAGGTTGGGCAGAAGAGAGGCCCACAAGGGTCTAACCTCAGCTATTTATGTATTCTATCTATTTATGTATTCCTCTCCATCAATTGATTTTTTTTCATTATTTCATCTAATGAATAAAATTCTGTATGCATATTTTGGTTTAACTCATCAGTGTTATTTTGTTGATCTGGAAAATTATGCTTTGATTCTCATTATCCCTAATTCTTTATGGAAGTCAGATTTGTATCTAATTGGAAGTTAAATTTGTGTATGTTATTTTTTATTGCTGAAACCTCCATTTTGTTTTCATAATTTCACTAATTCACTATCTTACTCTGAACTTGATAAAGTGCGTAAGATACCTGTGTTCTAAAGTAATTTCACCTAACATTTGAGTACAAAGTTAACCTTGAGGCTTTCTAACCTGGAAGATTCTTAGCCTTTGAATAAAAGAAAATTTATGAAGAAAGTGACATTATACAAAATAATTCTCTGATTTAAGTGTAAGTCTATGCTAATGAAGTGCACTTTCTTGTTTCCATTGGTTACATTTTCTTAGTTTTGTGGTTTTATTATTTTATATCTATTATTAGGCCTTTTCCCTATTTCCTTGTAGTGATATATCTATATCCCCTTTTATATTTATTCAATAGCTTGCTTCAATACGTGGAAGGAAAAAGATCAAGGTAGGAAGATTACTTTGCAAAATATTCATTTTGAGCATAGATTAGAGCATTACTAGGCCTAAGTAGAATGTTATGAAACTAGTGCAAAACTAGATTAGGCAAGCTAAGTTAGAATGCTTTTCAGTTTCTATTGTGGTAATAATGCTTTATAATTCTTTTATGCCAATAATTTATGATAAAAATAATATTTTTCTACTGTATACTAAGGGATGTTTCTCAAAATTCTGTCTTTCTTTAGGCTGAGTTGTCAAAGCATGGTGGAATAATGGCATCTGTGTATGGGTCTAAGCCTCTTGATGAGAATATGACATTGGAAATGTCTTTGGAAATCAACAGGAAATTCCAGGCAGTGCTGGAAGACACACTACTGAAAAATATTACTTTAAAAGTAAGTTGCTAGAAATTTTTGTAATCCTAGTCTTATATTTTGTCCCAGAAATCTCGTTTTTGTAAGCAATTGGTCACCAAACATGATTATGTCTTTGTTTCTGAGTGTAATATTAATAATTCAAGTAGCGATATTCATGGGATAGCTTGAGCCACTTCAAGAAGATTTGTTTAATTTCTTGTGCTACCTAAATAATACAAATTTTGATGAAGATTTTTTAATTTGTGCTCTATTTTTTATAGGAAAACATAGACACCCTGGGGAGAGAGATAGCTAGATTGACAATGAGCAACCGCAAGGCTACTTAAAAATGCGTGTGATTTTTGTTTTATCTGTGATTATTGACCTGTAGCATGTTTAAAATATCCATTGTGTTTATGGTTTCAAGGTGAATAATTTTTCAAGTGCATTTCATAAACGATAAATGCCAAAAATTTTGTTTTGTAACCATTAGGTTTGTGGATGGAAACTGTTTTCTGTTTTGTAGCTTACCAGTTTGAACAGTTATATGTTCTTTGAAAAGGGTTATTCTCTTGGCCTTTTTCATACATAGGTTGTATTGATGTTACCAAAAATCTTTGGAGTTAATGTTTATGATATCAGTAAAAATATTAAGTTTGTATTGTTTATAAAACTTAACATTCTTCCCCATCTAATTAAAGCCTTGGATCATAACTGAGGTGCTATTTAATTTATAACAAAGTATGAGTGTATGTAACCCAGAATAGCTAAACAAATCTAATATTTATCTCTATGAACCTCTTAACAATTAATGACAATTCAGAAATGAAGCAAAGAAATCATTTTATGTTGGAAAATATAGATATTGCTTCTATGACGTTCCAAAACTTTTAAGGCTATTGCTCTAGAAGTTTATTTCAATACCAAAAGAAATTTGGTCCTATCTTAATCTCTACAACTATTTAATAAAACATAAATGGAATAATCAGAAATTTTGAGAATAAATCAGCTTTGATAGCCAGAAAGTATATACCAGAAGATCTTGATAGCAATTATTCTAACATCTTTTGGAATTTGGCTCTCATTACATAAATTAGACAAATACAATGATGTATGACCTTCCAGTTCAATTAGGTACAACGAACTGAATTCATTATGAACTGCGTTGATCAGCCCAATTTATAAGTTGTCCATTGCCAAGTGGAACATGTTAAATGAGCTACGGTGAACAAATGAGTTATTCAACTTCTGAAACGTTTGAAAATGAATAAATTATTTTTAGAGATGTATCTCTTTTTGGGTAATAGATATTCAAATGGTTATGATGGGTGATTACGCTATGCATATTAAATTTCCTAATCTCAGGTCAAATGTAATATTTCCAAGGATTGCTTAATGTTTGAGGATTTTATTAATGTTCCTACCTTTTTTTGGTAATAAAGCAGTTAGTTATGTATATAAATGTAGCATGTTAAATGTTCTTTGAGTATAATTGTACAAGCATGCTGATCTTATGTAGGGAGTTGAGTGACCTAGTTAATGAGTATGTATTGGATTATGGGATATGTGTTGAGAGTATATAATTACATATATATTGATATATCTGTGTACCTGCTGTAGAGGAAATTTTCTCTGGTGTCTCTTCTTTACCTTGTTGATCTTTAGGTGTTTGTTTGGAGCTATCACTGTAATGTAACTGGTTCAAGCATTAGTAACAGGAAGAGTTTGCTGTTATACCTGTTTTTGTAATTAAAAATTATAGAACACAGCAAAAATTTTATCGAATTTTATCCACAGTCTACAGATTTTTTATAGAACTTAATTTATTGTTGTGATTATTGTGATTTTTTGGTGTATGAATCCATGTGTTGAGTCTGATCTAATGAAATATATTATTTTATTATCAACTGTGGAAGCAAGTGATGTTTTACTACAAAATTAGTTGCATGTTCTGTTGATTTCATAGTCTTGAATCCATTGTGTTTCTGAAAATTGTGCTTTTACAATTCATGAAAACATAAACGTTCACTATAACACAAAATGATAATATTTGTACTATTCCACAACGGTTTTAATACAGCATCGCCGGGTTTTGATGTATTCACGTCATCATCAGGTGGCTCAGAAACTAAAACTAAAACAGTAGCCTTAATATCCATAGAAGAAGGAGGAGGGGAGGGGAGGTTTTAAAAGGAGGAAGACCGCGAGAATGTAGGGTAGGGCAAAGGACCGTAGGTCCATATGGGTAAAGGAGTCATTTGAGAGGTGGAGGCAGGGGTAAGGAATGGAATACGCATATGAAGAGGGTTGAGGGATTCTCCGAATACATATTCGTTACTGAGGGTGTGCCGTGGTTATTTTGGATTAGGTGGTTGGCAAAATGAGATTGGAGTGGGGCTTGATTTGTGAATGCATCTTTATGCTCTTTGCACCTGATTGAAATGTTTCTCCTGCTCTGGCCAATATAGATATTATTGCAGTCTCTGCATGGGATTGTATGAATACTGGGTTTATTTAAGGGATCTAATCGATCTTTGGAGTTGCACAAGAGGGATCTCAAGTTAAAACGGCTGTAATATGCAATGCGAAGATCTGACGTGGGAAATGTAATTTGAATCTGGTATGAGATTCTACTGTTGAAATTTAACTTTACCTATCTTGGGGGGTTCAGAGGGATAGTTGGGGATGGGTTAAAAATTGCATTCAGAGCTATTTTTCGCCTACGGTGGGTTCCCACCACTTGCTTTGATATTAGTAAACCCAAGTGTATATATAGATGTGTGCAGTGGTGTAGGTTAGTTCATGTTTGATATATTCAAGAACTTAGCCTTCACAATCAGTTTAAAAATCATTATCAGGAATGATTTATCGCCGTAACATCAGGCAAAATTTCTAGTCATTTTAAAAATCTATACTCTCCTACCGAATGAAACAAATAATTGCAATATTTGTATGCAAGCTTCCAAAGTGTGAATTTCAGATCCCCTTCCATTATGACAAAGATTATTACTTGAAAAATGAGGGAGTTGTTGGGGATTATAAAAACTTAAGAATTTTCATGATGACAAAGACGATTTTGCTGGAAATTGAATTGGTATTCACACTTTAAATGCAAGGCACAAACCTGCCTCATAGTATATCCTGCGATCATAGAATTTTATTGTTTCATCAAATTAGGCTATACCAACAAATGATGAATAGAGTAATGATTTTTTACTTTCAAAGATGTAACAGTCTAAAGGCTTAAAGGAATAAGTAAGTACCCAGCGACGGAATTACTGAAAATGCTATAAAAATTGGAAATCTTAGATATATCCCAGTGGAAAAGAAGACTCATCGATTAAAACTGTAACGATTGTTTGCTTCCCATTTGTTTCTGATGCGTAAAATCTATCGTTCTAGATTTTCTCAAAATACGAAATAGAATGAAGTCTTTAATGGCACAAAATCATCTCGACTTCCGGTCGAAATAAAAAACTATTCTTAAGTAATTGTGGGGCAAAACCCGGAAAATTTTCACTCACTCATTAATGTTTACTTTCATAATAACAACTCTTCCTCCTCCTGGGTGCGTAGGTAACTTTTCCTTTTTTGAAACAAGGGGCAAAGCTTCCGTCTTCCTATTTGGCTTCCGTTTCCCCTACGAAGCTGTTTACATTAGGGATATTAATGTAAATAAAACCATCATAAGATTTATATGCATCTTTTAATTTATTTAAAATTATTACACGAATCCCCAACAAATAATTTGGGTTTACGCACGTAATAATAATAATGTTTTCAGAATCGGAGATTCTCCGCAAGGCGCGTAAAGGATTTCGATCGCTTTTGTTTTCCTAACAACTTCATTATCCGATAATTAAATTACGTGTTAAATGATCATGAACCTAATGAGTTAAATATTCGTTTGAAATATTGAGAGGTTAAAAAATGGAGTAGCAAAGTATACTGGTGTCGAATACGTCGCAGAAATAGTTTTTTTGTACCTTTCCGTGGATGGAATGAATTTCAAGGTAACGGCTAGTAATTTTCTCATCTCCCGTATCTATAACTAGGCCAAAGATAACGCGAAGCCAAAATAAAAATTGTTTTTGGTCGAAAAATTCTCCCCTTGTTGCTGCTCGTGAAGTTATTAGAAATTATTAGCAGTTGGACACACTGAAGCGTGAATGCTAAACGCCACGGGGAATCACCGAGCCCAGGGGAACTTGAGATAGTGAAGATAGCCGGTCGTCGTCGTATTAAAGTGTGTTTCCGTGTATCTGTTATTGACGGGCCTTTTTTTTCGGGTTATTGATCCTTCATTCGAAAACACTGCAATGGATGAAGAGGTGAGTTACCTTTTCGTTTCATTTAGAATAATAAAGAGAAAGCACGGTGAATTAATCAGAGAGTAAGTTCGAATATATCAACTCCTGATCTTATAATTTCACTGTGTTAACTAAGTGAGATTTTCTTACTAACTTTTTCAAGCTTTGGCTTGGGGTATATAATTAATTTATGTTTCGACTGGCGATTGACAGTGTACCTTTGAATATTTGTGAGCGAGGAATATTGTTTCGGCCTTTCATGCTATCTGTTTATCTTTGACGCCAGTGATTTTTTTTGGAGATAAGCAGAATTCAAAACGCTGTGAATTTTTAAAGTAAAGAATTCAATTAGTGATCATTTTTTTTAATTTAAAACGATAAGTTATTTGAAATCTTAAAAATACTTTCGTCATCAATTTTGAACTTATATATTTCGTCTATCATACGAAGGGGGCGTGTCTCGTTGTGATTCATTGCGGTTTTAAAACTACTCCTATTTTCCTATTGCAAACTTTCTTGTCAGTTAACGGACTAAATTCACCTTTCGTTCCGTAACGTTCATCTTAAAAGCTCCACTCGAAAGTGTGACGATAACTGATCGTCTCTGATTCCATGTGAAACGATGACAGCTGTTGCTAAATCGTAAATATTTACTTTTTGACGAGCTTCCAAAATCATCCAACAGATGGCGGAAGCTGCATATACGACGAGCTTTTCTGGCTTTTTTCTTATCTATCGGATTTCCTTGCGGTGCAACTTATCTTTTAAGCTCCGGAAGAAGGAAAGTTGTTTTTTTTAATTGAAGATCGTGTTGACTTGATGGAAATTAACGATTCTCATCTGATTTTTGTTAATTTATTTTTCTTGCGTTAATATTCAGAGTTAACTCGGCGACCAAAAGGATATAAAATGTATTAATTACAAGCATTTGTAACTTGCAGTGACTTCTAGATAACTTGTGAGGAGCCTCCTGATACAATTGAAGCGTCGTTAACAGTCCATTTTCTTGAATTATATTTCTAATACTATTTTCACATGCAATTTCTTGTTGGAAAAGCAATATTTTACTTAATAAATGCTGTTTTTGCGCCATTTTAATTTCTTTGCAAGATCCCTCTAGGCATTTGATTCCCTCTGCGGAAATACGAAAACCGGTTTTAAGACAGGCCGTTGTCTCTTGAAATTACATACTTTGCCTGTATTCTTGATAGATGAAGAATTTCTAGAAACCGAAAAATGGAGCTGGTGGTACAGAAATTTCGCATTCTTAACTTAAAAGAACCAGTTGAATTATTACTCGATATTTTTAGGACACTAAATAAATTGAAGGAAATTGTTATGGACCAGAAGTTGAATGAAATTACTTTTGTTTATAGCGACGCGTGGGGTATTCATGTATGTAAAATAATTAATTTTTCTGAACTTTACTCAGTGCCAGCATTTAATGTACCTACTTAGTGTGGAAGTTGTTGTGATTATTATATTAATTATGAGATTATTTAAGGCTATAAAAAGTTATCCGTTTTGTATTACAACATTTTCACCCGTCCCTTCTTATATCGTATCTTTTAAAGTAAGAATATTCAATTGAGGAACCATTTCAAGGAGGAACGCGACAACATCGCGGGCGTACTGCTTCCAAGTATCGCATGCTTTCCTGTTAAATATAAATTAGTCTAAAATAACGTTATTTATAATGTCTATCGTTAAGTTGTAATTGGCTTAAGTGAAAACTGACGAAGCCACCTATCGAGAGCATTGTAACGAGACCAAGTTTGCACTTTCATGTCCATCCATTGCTGAGAAAAAAAATTGTTTTAAAAATCGATAATAACTTCATGTGTTTTGAATGTAACCAGAATTTTTTTCAGTCAAGATTAAGTATTCAAGCTTTAAATGAAAAGCAAAAATTTCTGTCCGTCCGTATCGTTTCCTTTTTGTTTAGGCGTCTGTAGCAACCAAATGACGTTTATAGCAACGTAGATGCTTATGAACGTTGACGTGAAAGAAAAGGGATTGTTATAAGTTTTTTAATTGAAATTGCATTAGCTAATTTAAGAGATTCTTTGTGCTCTGGTACGCTATAGTATAAAGCATTTTTATTTATTTATATTTATAAGATAGTATTTTTATCATTATTTTTATGGCTTAAAGTTGAAAATTATAAACTTTTTATTAATGTTGATTTCGTTGTTATAATCGACCTAATTTTCCTTACAATAATTTAATAATTAGCAAATTATTCTAAATATATCCAGGATCAAATAAACCATCGACCCTGTTACAAATATATTGTGCAATTATGGTATTATGACGGACACTTTCTGACTTACCAGGACCAGATAAATACGATAACAGATATATATTTAAATTAAATAAAATTCCGTCGTGTTTCGCGGGGGTATTTACTAGTATTGTATTAATTTTTTTTACGATGCTTATACCCAAAAATTAGATAAATACTGTTTGGGAAATGAGAATTTCAAGTGAGTACTTAGTTTAGGAGCGCGGAAAAACTGGGACTTTTTTTTCGTTCTACCCGTGAAGAAATATCAATCAGATAAAAATATAAGTTTCGTAATTGTATACAGGACAAAACGTGCTAAAATTTGGTTCACCCTGTTTTTCTTTGGGATCGCTAACGCAGTGTTCATTTTACTCCAAACTAGGGTGTCCATTATGAAAGATCCGACAGTAGACGGACCTTCATGGCTATTGCAGGGACAAGCCCGCAACTCATTTTACTTGCTAATTCCTACTCAACTCGCTATTTCGCTAACGCCCGCCCAAAAAAGCTGTAACTTCTCTTTCTAAAATCCCTTTCATTTTGAGCAGGGCTCAAAGGCTTCCGCTGAGGAACTGTTCCATTATTCAACAGCGCGATTCAAAATGAGAAATCACCAGAGTTATCCATTTGCTTAATTTATTTAACTTTATATTTCGGTCTCTCTCTGAAATTCTACTTAAATTTACAATGCCACGGGAGTTCATCTCTCTGTACACCGTTTAAAAAAAGGCGTTTTTATTCTAAATCCTCTTAAAATTTTCCAAACTAAGCATGATGCTATCTAGGTTTCACTGTCAAGCTCAATTGCACTTTGGTACAACAAGTCAGCATTTCGAATCACATTCCTGTTTTATTCCTGAGTTTCCGTCTTAACCCGAAACCGTGTTACGAATCACGTTCTTGTGTTTACGTTGCGGTAAAGGCTGAAGATTGCTGACGTAGATAGAAATATTTGTCAACTGGGCCTTGTTATAAATTATTCTAACAATGAAGGCGCAGACAGCGGAGATTTCGATATAGTTGGATATACTTTGAGACAAGAAATGCAAATTAACCCCCAAGTAGGGTTTTACGTGCAATAGATTTTCCGGAAAATGGCATTTAAGTGTTACACTAACCTCATAGCTGTGAATGTAGCGCAGCCAATATAGATCAACAGCTAAAGTACTAGCAAGAACTGTGGCGCATGACTGTTAATTTTGTTTATAGCGACGCGTGGGGTATTGTTAGATTATTGACAGTGAAAAGGAATACGAGCTAATGAGTGCGACGAGAAATCCGCGATAATTATTGTGTTATTTGTTGAATGAAGTGTTCATACAAAGATCTGTGAAACACTTCCATGTATGTGTACAAGGAGTGGGCAAGAAACTACACTGAGTGCTTCAATGTTAACTTTGTCTATAGCGATGCGTGAGGACGCAAGCCCGTTTAGCAGTCACCCGAAAGAAATAACAGGGTGTCCGTTAACCTGACAATCCTGGAAAACTCAGGGAATTTAATTCTTCTGGAAAACTCGGGGAATTCGGCGGGTAACTTAGAAAAAATCGACGTTTACACTCTTTATGGGCGTTGGTATGTACCACGGCTACATGTTAGTTTAGTAAAAATTCCCTCAGAGGAAAAAACAGTGATGACAATGTTGCTGTGACCAATTGAATGGTTATAAGACGTAGATGTGCTACTTTTTTGTACGTATAGCGTTTTAGCAATATCGTGAATATCTAACTTGGAATTGTATGGAGTCACTGTTACCATGGATGTCTAATTTCTGTTTGGGCGAAAGAAACAACGAATGGAGCATGATAAGAATTTGTTTTCTATTCGAAGGGTTTTGGTCATTGGTTTACGTCGAAGTTTGTAGCTGGACTTTCTCAGTGAAACTGAAATGATGCTATTCATGGAAATATTGTTTAGGTGTATTATTTCAATGAAACAATACAGGTCGGTATAATTTCAGAATTTGCTTTAATATTCTACTATAATTATATTCCTTTATTTTCCTGCTTGTCCGTGTCAAGGGACGGCTCTGATATCTAAACAATATCATAATGAATCTATGAACTATTTGTCGCCATTTCTGGCACCTTAAGGGGCTAGTAATCAACACGTGTTCATTATCTGGACAATTATACTCATTTGGGGCTTTGGAACACCCGGGAAACTCAAGAAATTTCTTTATGACTGAATAGTGGACACCCTGAATAAGTATCCGACCCAGCTGTCATGGGTTTGATCTCAGAAAATCCCGATGTCCCGGGTTTTCCCATGAAAATGAATTGTGCCGATTTATATAAAAAAACCTTTTGTTGAATTTCCCTGAAAGACGTAGAATTCCTACCAAAGGTATCGTTAAAGGGCGTGATTGACCTTAACAGTAAGGACATCTCCATAAAAGGCATCCTAGTAGTAGTATTGTTGTTAAAAGTGCTGAGGTCATTTCACACGTAGACTCACACCGGGAATCGAACCTGGGACCGCTTTCATCGAAGACGAACGCGTTGCCTACATGGCTTTACTGGAACCTAAAAGGCATCCTATTTGCTATTGTAGTTATAACTGTGACTTACATATATTGAATTTCTAGCGGAACTTCCTGTTTCCTAGTATGCTAAATTACAGTTTTATCTCCTAAGTGATTCCAAATCCGTCGTCTAGCGGAGAATATTTGCAGCGCAGTTGGGGTGGTGACTTGAAAAAGTTGGGATTACGCTATCGTACGCTATTAATTAGTCGATTGCTATTTATTGATGAATTTACTCGACGTTTACTCGACTGACATTTTTCCGAAGAGACCGGAAGTGGAGACTTGGGTTCGAGTTCCAGTCATGTCGCTATTTTTCACATCTGTTTAACCTTGGATGTTTAAATTTATGCCAAATTTGGCATCAATTAGGGTTGTTGTCTCCGAATTCTGACGTTTGTATTTCAGATTATAAAACACCATTCTACAGTTTAATCGCATTTTAAAACATAGCACATCGATAATGTACCCGGTAATGAAGGAAACGAGATTCATAAGGGAGAAAGTACGTAATATTTTTCGTATTTTTTGCAAGGAAAAATGTTTGACTGGAGCGAAAATCTTTATCTCTGTCTGACTTTAGGGATATCGCGTATTAAGAAGTTAGTTATGTATGGAGATGATGCAGTGGTATTTGGCCTTGATGAGGTAATCTATTGTGGGCACAGGTCACCGATCCGGAAGAGTACCTCGTGTCATCCCTTCGTCATCCGGAAGTGATATATCATCGATTCCACCCTGGAGTTTAGCTCATTCCTGAAATCACAGTGTTAACATTTCCTTTGGTTGCGACTTTCTTGCTGGGATACACTGGAAAGTCTTATCGTTAGAGTGTTAAGTGTTATAAGATAGAAGGGAATATGAAGTCTCAATCTCGCCCTTCTACAAAGCCGTATTATTATCGTTCTTCTTCTTGTAGTTAACAATCCTTAGATTGGTTTGAATATAGATCTCCATTCGTCTCTTTTCTGAGCCTTCCTTTTCATTTCTTCATAGGATGCTGCTCCTGCATCCATTCTCACTTGTGCTAGATATTCTTCCCTTGGCCTCCCTCTCTATCGTACTCCCTCCACCATTCCCTCTAATACAGTTTTTACTAGACTCTCGTGTCTCAGTATATGCCCCACCAGTTCTGCTCTTCTTTTCACAATACACAACCATAGCGCATTCCCCTTCTCATTCACTCTCTTGCACACCTCTTCATTTTTTATTCTGTCCACCCAACTAATTCCTAGCATTCGTCGATAACACCAGACCTCCAAGGCATTCAGCCTTCTTCTTTCTTCCTT
>KZ308579.1:84228-179158 GCA_000376725.2 Ladona fulva | reverse complement strand
ATAATAACACTCACTGTAATAATAATACTTAAAATGGTGGAAATTAAAATTTTAACCATAGCTTCCATAATTATATCAACAACAGGGGTAGTACTAAAAACACTGGCAGCCAGTTTAGAAAAATTAAACGTTGAAATCAACGTATGTTTAATTAAAAAATCAGTTATCCTGGATACCTGTTACTTAATTAGAGCATTTTTAGATGAAGACTAATAATCTTTGTAATGATATGGAACTTCACATCAGCCCGTTCCCATAACACCGTCACTTTGTGGTGAGAACGAAGTAAATAAGAATAACAATAATTATTATTATTGGATACGCCATAAGGCGCAACAAACGCGTACAATTGGTCATTGTTGGGCCTAACCTCTCAGTTGATTGTTGAGTTGTGCGCGTCCTTTCTATTGGTGCCGAAAATAACTTCTTTCGTACGTATGGAAATGCCAAAGTCGCGTCCCATAAGGACGACGCATTGCTGTACGATTTTTACCGAAGTCGAGGAACTGTAGGTGACAGGCGTGCGGAGTCGATTCACGTGAAATCACCTGCAGACGGCTGCGGGAAACCCATGAGATGGCGAGCAAAGGACGGCCGAACATGGCATTCACGACACAATTAATGGAATAGTCGAAGAAGAAGGAAATTCCTTTATGATTGTATAATCCGAAGGTTCGATCCCCTGCTCTAGCACTCTCTAGGGTTCATTTTCAAGGATAGAGCGATCCTTTTGAATCGATTTCAAAGGAGTGGCTGCCTCCGTCGGAGACGACGCTGCACGTTGCAAGTTAATTAATTTTGCATTTGATATGCCGCCGCCATTGTGCGAATGTGTGAGCTAATTAAGCTGTGTCCATTGACGAGTAAATTAATTATTCATCGTGACAGCGTTTACTTGTATTTAAATCTAGATATTTCGGAATTCAAGGGACCGTATGTACCAGGAAAGAGCGTCCCTTTCGAATAATCCGGGCTCCAATTCAACGAAATATATTTAGAAATTGCACCATTCTGATATTGAGTGAAACCGTGCTATGCTGTCTTTGATTTCCGTTGCGATGTGTATCGATGTAAAAATATAAATATATTTACACTTGTATGTGATTACAGCTGTAGTTTTGCTTCGTTAAGAAAAACTGCAATAAGCTTGTTTTTAGCGAAAATTTGTCTAAACAAGGCCTGAACATAAACTAAAATAACAATAACTACGAATAATGATAAAAATTAATTTGAACTCAATAATTTGATAATTTCCCATTCGGAGATGAGAACTCCACGTCACGTGATCGCACTTGGTGGTCGGCGAGATTGGAAATTAAACATAATTTCTCGTAGTTATGAGTATGCATGTTACATAATCTACGGATAGGGATGGGCATTAAAATAGGCACGAAAAGGGGACCCTCTTCTAAATCCGCTATTACATTTAATAAAACGATAAAATACCTCGGAAAATAAAGCGCATACATATAAAGTAGAAAGTTTATATGCGTGTATGTTTGTCTACAACTAGAACCAGATTTCGCACAGCTTTCAAAGTTAGAGGATTGTTAAATGTCTACCCCGGACGGATGATAGGATAATTTTTATTCATCTAACTGTCTCCGGTTCGACTACAGACGTTTAAAACTGTTTCCAAAAGAAATGCATGTAAAGCCCACTTTCATCGCTTGCAGGGTTCATTTCATTTGTGAAATTAAATTAGAAAGAATAGCCGTACGAAATCGAAACAAGCACTATAAAAAAGGGAAATTGAATGAAAATTCTTATTTTGGTAATTGAACATAGCTTTCGGTTAAATATTGCGGGAATCATGATAAAATATACGAAAATGTTGTGAAATTTGGTGGTAATAAACAACCGGTCTCCCTGACGACCAAAGCCAGTTGTAGAATCCGACCTTATGCATTTTAGTTCACTTTTATCGCTTGCAGGGTTTGTCTCTTTTGGTTCGGTGTCACTTGGTCGAAGGACAACTGGTCGATGGGACAACCCGTCGCTGGACATTTCGTCGCTGAGACATTTAGTGGAAGGACAACTCGTCGACGGAAGGGAATGTTGTTATTTATGATAAAGTTTTCGGTGCGTTAGTATCGTTATGGTGTAATATTCATTGCAATAACTCGGAGTATATGGTGACCCAACCCAACCCAACCAAACCAAACCCAACCCAACCCAACTCAACTGCACGTACCAATACTCCGAGTTATTACAATGAATATTACACCATAACGATACTAACGCACCGAAAACTTTATCATAAATAACAACATTCCCTTCCGTCGACGAGTTGTCCTTCCACCAAATGTCTCAGCGACGAAATGTCTAGCGACGAGTTGTCTCAGCGACGAATTGTCCTTCGACCAAATGTCTCAGCGACGAATTGTCCTTCGACCAAATGTCTCAGCGACGAATTGTCCTTCCACCAAATGTCTCAGCGACGAAATGTCCAGCGACGGGTTGTCCCATCGACCAGTTGTCCTTCGACCAACTGCCCCGGAGCCGTCTCTTTTGCATCTAAAGTAAGCTAAGGGATCTCATGAATATTATGCGGTACGCTTCTTGGGATCACACATCACATCACAGAGCTAGGGCATAAGTGTTCCATTGACATAACGGAACACTATGCTAATTATATGCCAAATTTTCCGCAATTCCAAACGTTCAAACGACACAAGGCGTTAGAATGGCAACATACGTTGAAATGTCTACGGTGATTTCCTCTATTTTGCAAATGGTTTTCGATTCAGAAGCGGTGGAAAGACAAGGGCTTTGCGCATTGAAACACACCCGGATCATATCAATTTTTTGAGTCATCCGGTGTTGAATAGCTAATGTACCGAATAAGATGATTTCTCCTTTTCCCTCTCGTGGTTAACCGAAGTTCAAATCACAATACGCAAATCTCAGAGTAAGGCGTAATTTTATGGAAATCCATCATGCAAGAAATCAAGGAAATAGCGTGATTTTTCCTCATTCTGTTTGATTTCAAAATTAATTAAACATTTAATGAGATTTGAATCGATTTCTGGGGAATATGCATTAAATCTTTTTGACGCATTTTTCCGAGAAATTCCTTCATTCGAGTCGCCCAACGAGAGGATCCGCGTGGTTCCGTTCGGGTTATCTCAACCGATTTTATAGCTAATGAAATATATTATTCCGTAGTTAAAGAGATACGCTTACATATGTTGTTGTGTTTCGTCTGCCGTGATTTTTTAAAGAACATTTAGCAAGCCGCATGCAGACAAGCAGTTTAAGTAATACCTCGACTTACGCGAACTCGGAGTTGCGTGGTTCTTGATTTTCCTCTCCCAAACGCATAGAATTTGAAGTCTGACAGAAGTTATCTGCTGAATTAAAGAAGGCTTACAAATGTTAGAAAATATTCTCCGTCAAAAATGGTTTTATATCCACATAGCAAGATATAAAATAATCATTACCCAGATACGAAGAACTTTTGCGTGGAAAAACAGAAGAGATTTTGTCTGCAAAAGAGTATGATTTTACTATCTGAAGTGGCAGCTGATTCTCATCTAGGAAAAAATGAAAATTCACGTCTATTTTATCACAATTCTCGTAATTTCGAATCGAAAGCAATGTTCCACGGCCCAAATAAGAGTTCTCATTCAATTTCCCTTCTGGTGCTGGTCTCAATTTCGGACGGCTATTCTTTCTTATTCAATTTTGCAAATGAAATAAACCCTCCAAGCATTAAAAGTGAGCTATACATGCATTTCTTATGGAAGGATTCATTTCTTCTTTAGGAATATTTTTACAGCGGATGTAATCGAAGAATTGGAATCAATAAAAGATTTTCTTGTACCAAATTACATCCTCCTTGATTTTGGAACATATCTTTACTAGAGATTTGATCAGATATATTCCTAATTTGCAAATAGCTTTGAGAGCTTAATTAACACTTCCGGTGTCTGTAGCTGCTGAGTGGCCATCATTCTTTAAACTGAAATTGTACATGAGACGTTTGCATTCATCAATGAGCCAAGACAGGCTAAACAATTAATGGTATCTAGACAGGCTANGCTGAATACTATCGTCACCTGTATGTCTGCTGTCGGCCAATATATTCCCCCTATGATAGTTTTCCCCAGAAAGAAGCAGGACCTGAGGCTAATGAAGGGAGCTCCTCCTGGAGCTATTCCAGGATTTCACCCATCAGGCTGGATTCAGAGCGATTTGTTCTGTAAATGGTTGAAACATTTTGCAACCTTTGTAAAATCTACGTTAGAGGACCCAGTTATATTAATTCTAGATGGGCACTACTCGCACACAAGGAACCTGGAAGTGATAAACTTTGCTCGAGATAATCATACCATAATGGCCTGCCTGCCACCTCACAGTACACACAGAATGCAGCCACTAGATGTTGCTTTCATGAAGCCATTTAAAACGTATTATAATCAAGAAATTCAAAAATGGCTTTCCTGTAATGAGGGAAGAATTGTGACGCAGTATGAAGTCGCCGAACTCATGGGCAAAGCGTACGTCAGAGCAGCAACTATAAGTAATGCCATAAGTGGTTTTCGCGCCACCGGCATTTATCCTTTTGACGATTCCATATTCACCGAATCTAAATTAATAGAAGAATTGAACGAAAGCCCCTCAGAACCTATTTCTGATGCTGACTGCGCACCTCAAGTACATGTGGATACGGCCAGAACCGAATCAATAATTCTTCCGCCTACTGATGGCGGCAAAATTCAGAAATCTGGTCAAGATGAACCCTGTTCCGTGTTGCAATCCACATCAGGCTCCGCCCCGTTCCATCCTGTACTAATATCACCCAAGGACATCAGAGCTCCACCAAAAGTGCAACCACCGCCTCGCAAACGAAAGGGTGGAGAAAGCGTGGTGCTGACAAGCTCTCCTTACAAGAGGAAATTGGTAGACTTTTACACTGGCAAAGGGAAGAAAAATTCTGCTTCAGCTATTGGGACAGCACAAAAGAATCCTCCTGCAAAAAAGAAGAAGACTGTTAAAGGAAAGAGGCGCGAAGTCTCAAGCCCATCTGAGAGTGAGAATTCAAGAGAACCTCCACTAGTGGACGCCGACGATGATCTCGATGTGGACCACGACGATTCTGATTCCATGGACGCCACCTGTGCGTTTTGTGAAGGGAAGTTTTCCAACGATTTCAGGGGACAGCAGTGGGTTATGTGCTTGTCGTGCTTCAACTGGAATCATAAACTTTGTGATGCAGCGAATGCCAAGCGAAAAAACTACACGTGTTTGTTTTGTCTGAATAACTGACTTTTGTATACAATATTTTTTTGCAAGTGTAGGCATATTACGTAATTGTACACATGTTTTTCAATTTTCTAAAAAAATTATAAAAATATTTTTCATTGTCCTTGTTTTTAACTCGTCATTCTTGAGAAAATGTTTAAAATTAGTTTAAAAAGTACTATACATACCATCAACTATTTTAAAGTGTACTATACCATCAACTAGTTTTTCAAAAGTGCTCCTAATTTCGCCTAGTAGGCGGTCATAGGAACGGGTAGGCGATATTAGGAGCGCACTCTTGGAAATTTCTCTTGGGGAACTTTTTGAAATTTTGCTAGCTATTTTAAACGTCATTTATTAAGAAATGATTTGATCTCTGAAAACCAAGGAAGGATAGTTTCTTGTGATATTCATTTAGTTTATACCTTTATTTCCCAACCAGAAAGGCAAATATATAGAGAAATAGTTAGGGTTGGCGATATTTGGGGCTCTTACCCTAATTCTTAAGGGCGGCATATAACGTTTGCACACGGGGTGCAGATAGGCCTGGCGCGGCTCTGCTTCGGGGTATCTCTGTAACTCAAATGGTTTTTCGTGACGATTATTTTATGACGCAACATTTGCAGGGAACATAATAATGCGCTACAAAAACTGTGACGAAAATAGGTATGCAGCGAATTTTCTTGATTACATTTTGTGGGCAGAATTTCCAATGAGATTTTCAAGATGTCAGCGGATACCCATTCTCTTTCCCTCCCGTCCATTAACGCTCTTCTCTCGAACTTTCGCCACAATTCCTCCCATCCCTTCCTGCTCCAAACTGATGGATTTAATTGATTTTTTGGTCGTTGTCAAGGAAAAAGTGGACTGTGGGAAACAGGGGAGTTAACTACGTTTTGAATTTTGAGCGGAGGAAAAGTTTGACACGGAAGTGAGTGTTGAAACGAGTTTGCAGGTTAAATATCCTTTGAAAGCTGGGCGAAAAACGACAAATACAGTATCTCTGAAAACTCTTGTTTGGTTTCATATTTTCTTAGAAAGAAACGAGAGAGAAGTGTTGAATCAGGGAGCAGTTGATTTTGACAAAGAATTCTTTCAACTCGAAGAAAGTAAATAAAATGCGTTCACGGGTGAATTTTTACCCTTAATCAAGAGTCCTCTCCAAACTTTCTTAATTAGTCATTTAGCATTTATTTATGACGTAGAGCAGAAAATTGCCATTTTAAAATAACGTAACAATTGCAACAACATAACAGCTACAATAAATTGAATAATAAAAAAAAACGATAAAGAAGGTAATAAAGAAGGAAAGTACAATTGCAATGATATGGCGTGAGTTTAGCCTTATTTTATAAATGTCCCTTTAGAAAAGGAAAATGGATTAACAGGGGGAGAAATAGAATTCAGCGAAGAAGGAAGGCAAAAGAAAAGGGAACGCTTGATAAGTGAGAGTCTCTGTGTGGTATAGTGTAATATATAGGTCAAACGGGTAGATCTTTTAGGAACACGATAATTGAGGAGAAACGTTAATAGAGGGCTGTCAGAAAGGGAATTTATGAATATATGAAGGATAAGTCATATTTTGTTCCATTGACAGAAAGAGAAGATATTATAGTAATATTGGAAGCTTGGTGGAGAGAAGAAACTCTGGTTTACACAGTTTTGAGAAAAAAGTTTGTTAATCTATCAAAAGAGGACAGAGGAGTATGATTGTAATTCAAAGTTTTACTTGGATTGTTATTAAAATGACGTAGAAATCGTTAGCTACTATATTAACATGCGTGGAATGGAATTTTCAACTGGCATGGACTCAACTCCGCTGGAGTTTTGCAGGGTTTACGTGTTAAAATAAATCCGTTTATATTTTCGTTAGATTTTGGGTGGAAGTATTTCTGCTACTGGATCAGGCAATGCTGTTTTTACTTCATAGCTCGAAGAAAACCCCCGTCCCATGGACAAATCCTGGTTACTTCTCTGCTTTTAAATATTAGTGCCCTATTCTGCATAAAATTGGCTAATAATCCAAAATTTTCACATTCCACGCTATTCAGGTCTTTCTCAAGAAATGCACTCGAAGCTCCTTTTCATCATCTGCAGAATGTTAATATTTTGCACATAGAATTCATAGATAACGTCCATGTGATACAATTCGAAACCATTTACAGCATCCGTGAAAAACTATATTTGAAAAGATAGCATTTATAGAAAATAACTCTCTACCACTCAGTTCGCTAAAGTGCCCTAAAATTCCTTTCACAATCCACTTTCTTTCATTTCCTGATTAATAACCCCGCCCTTTATAACATCCAGCAACTTTTATCTTTGTTTTCCTACCTTTTTTTCCCCTAACATCCCCCGCTCTGCAAATACTCCATCTCTCGTTCCCTCTCAATATTGGACCCACCCGTTTCTTTTTCTCGTTTTATTTCCTCAATCAAAACCCTGTCCTCCCCCACCATCTCAAGGACTTCCTCGTTTCCTTTCCTATCGGCCCAACTTTTTGGTCCAATCGTGCTAGCTTTTCTCAGTCTACCTTTACTTTTATCTTGTACATCTTTTCCCGATTGAATCTCTTAACCTCAGCTTTCCAGACGTCGATCTTCAACCCGTAACCCCTTGCTTCATCATGCAGCGGGTGGAATTGTATTCAGAGCACTTGAATTCCTCGAGAAATTTATTCGATTTTTACCTTGAGTTACGTTGCAGTGTTGGTAAGCGTGAATCCAATGCGTTCACGGGTTAAATGTGTAATTTTCTCTCTCTCTCTCTCTTTGTATAGGGAGCCAATAGGGAATGGGAAACAATAGTCGAGTAGTAGATGTCGAGAGACCAATTTGGTTGTTCGACAGCCAGTGAGTTCTAGTTCATTTAGCGTTACCCAGGGTGCACCACGAGAATAGGCGAACTACATCTGTACCCATAAACTGCCCTTGTTCAACCATAACGAAACCCCAACGGTCTTGAACCAACCCCGAAGGATCTGGAAATCACTCAATAGGAAGCGAACCAATCATGGACTGTGCAACTCCCTTAAACACAAGTGGGGCATCTTGGATTCACCGCTGTGCGAATGTGGTCAGCCCCAAACCACATAGTGTTTCCTGTGTTATATACTCTTTCAATGGTACTGAATTTATCGATTTGGCTCCAGCAGCTGCGACATGGCTGAATCAATTGTCTATTAACATTTGACAAGAACTGTAATCCAGTCTAGGAACCTTTTGTGACCTTATCGTTTTAATTTGGTATTATATTTGTATTGTTTTTGTATTATTATTATAGTATTTAGTATTTATTCTAGTATTCATATTAATCTAGCCAAAAGCTCCTAGTCGAGTGTGTGATGGTGGCCATACGATAAATAAAATAAAGGGTATAGGACGAAGGACCGCCTCCCGTTATCGAGAGCGTGCATTTCCTAATAATGTAGGAATTTGCTCTGTTAGCATAAAAATATAATATTAATACCGAAATCGTTTAAAATGTTTTCAATATCGAGTGAAAGTAATGACTGATATAACAGTGTGATTTATTTTAGGTCAATTAATAACACAATCGCAGAAATAACAAATATACTACAATTCAAAGAAATTCTTGTTTTTATTCCGGTTTTTTTTTTTGAACGGGTGCACTTAACTCTCTAATTTAAGAAGTAAGAAATTTTTAAGGATTAAGGAAAGGTAAATTACTAAGCACGTAAGAGTTGTGCGGCTGAAACCCAAGGAATAACAGAAATAAATAATAACAGAATGAGAAATTTTTAAGATCAAATTCTGCTTCAAATCATTTTCTTGCCGTTCGTATAATTAATTTGGCTGACAAACGTTTTTGAGGCAAATGTTCAATAGAAATTAATGGGGAGGTCGAGATTTTATGAGAAAATGCATTTAATGAAGTAGTCGCAAGTTATATTTCGTTCTATTTGCTTTGGAAGATACTCTCTGAGTTTCTGTTTCCGAGAAAATAGTGAATTTATTTTCTGTGCAAATACAGAACCTCCAAGTTTATAAATAACATAAGAAAAACAAATTTTATTTCGGGGGTAACGCATTACACCGGCGGCCGGCGATTGTTTCGCTGGAGATGGGATGCTTCGTAAAATTGGGTACCTTCTCGTCGTATTTTTGTTTGAAGAAGAGCTTGTTAAATGAAGAGAGCGCATTCCGTTGTTATTTCATTTGGTCTCTATGGTGAAGATGGTATTTCTACCAGGTAGACAATTGGGCTTGAAAACGATTTTCTAATTTGCTTTAACTTATTGGCAACGATCGTTAAACAGCGTACCAAAATAGAATATTTACAGTTGCTAACCCAGTACCAAGGGTTGATGATCTTGATTTCACTGGGAGACTCCTATCCTAGGAATCTTTAATCGGGAAGCGTTGCGCACGATTTCAGGACTTCCAGTATGTATATTAGAAAGAGTAAATGCCTTCATTCAGGAAGATTCAAAAGCAGTTAGAAGTGGTTTAGAGGTTTAGAAACACTCCTTAAGGCGTATGTGGGAAGTCTAACAGGAAGTTCATTATTACCAATTTTTAGGAATCTCCATGTGCGCATTTCGGAAACAAAGTTTCCATTTTCTTTATATGATCTTTTTTTTCAACCGTAAATGGCCAATTAAATTGAATCATAACAGTACTAAAACATCAAATAATAAGGAAACACTACGAAAGCAAAGAAAATGAAAAAGGGAAGAAACATGCACATTAAATTATCACCCATGCTCATTATTTTGAGAATTAAACAGTAATCAATTTATAGGTTCACAAGCCAGTAAAACAACGATGACGTCGGAGTTTGTATACATTCAGTGTCATTCTTGATAACCCTTAACCCTCCGTCGAGACAGCATGTGAGATCAGGCGATTTTCTATCAATGAATCACTTGAAAGGTTCTTTCTAAGCAAACTTATGAATCAACGTAATGAATGCATATTAATTTAATAGATCGTCGCTTTTTAATTACGTTTTAGCGTATGCCGTAAAATTCGAGTTGTAATGGGATAACGGCGTTGAAAGCAAGAAGCAGTTAATGATGGAGATCTTAATCAATAATTCATCTACTTCGATAATTCGTGTCTTACGCATGTATGTTAGCCATAATGTTGTTCTCCATTCCTTCTCAAATAATAAGATGCATGGAAACACAACTAGCTAGCACATTCAGTAGCCAGTAAGCATGGTCGAAACCATAGTCGTGGAATAAAAATATTGTGATAAAGGTGTAAAAGTTCTTTTATCTATGGGTGATCAGATCTTTTATCTTCTTAACAGGTGCGAATAGGGTTGCCAACTCTCTCAGATTCGCCGAGAGACTTCCGAAATTGGACAATGATTTTTAATATTTCCCGCCAGCCGGATTTAGACGCTTTTCTCTCGCTTTAACTCAGCTAGACTTGTCTCAGTTTACCTACACTGATTTACCGAGTTTTAAAAGTATTTTTCGGGACTTAATTTCTTTACTTCCTTATTCCCAGCAGTCCTGCGCAATCTATATTATGCGCCATATTTGTCCAGAGATATTTGGAGAATGGTTTTGAAATTTCTGGAATAATGATAATATCAGCTGATTTCAATGTTTTTGTAAAGGAAAACGTCAAATAATCCAAAATTACATCTATCCGTCGACCTAGTTCAGTCCTTATCAAATTGCGGATTTATGATGTTCAATAACTTTTACAATATATGAGGTTATACTTAAAATAACCTCCCGGAATCCCCTGGAATTCGCCACTCTTGGAATGGAAAACTGTCGGAATGAACTCTTCGGCAGTTGGCAACCCTACTAGCTACGAATCGGCGCCCCCCGGGCACAAACGCAATTTTCATTACATGTTTCTCTGCTCAAAAAGTCACGCAAAACCCGTTTTTGCACGGGTCTTTCAAAAGCTGGTCGTGCACGAAGACATTACGGAAGGAATTCATGTGGGGTCGCTTTAATCCCTTCGGTAAACTCTTTTTGTTCTCTTATACATATATGGGTAATTCTGTCATCACTTCGGTAGTAGAAATAGAAGACCGTACAAATCAGCATCTAGGTCTAGTCTTTAGGAAAAAATTCCTCTAAACGGTTACATCGGCCAAACCGATATATATGGTCATTTATGTATCTTACTTTATCTATGTGTAGTTACATCTAATTGAATTAATTACTGTGTTAGCTAGTCTGCTAGCCTAGCTGTACCGAGGCCCGGGTTCTAATCCTGGTTAGAGCATTGTTGTTTCTGTTGTATTGTATTGTGATGTGTTGATTTTTTGTGAAATATTTCGATGGTTAATTTTCAGTGTGGTCTTGAAAAACTAAAATTCGCTAAAATAGTCGTGGTCATTATCATTGTTGGTATTGTTTTTATTGTTGGCATCGTCGTTATTATTTGGCATAAATATTGTTATCATTATTTATATTGTTGTTGTGGTTATTATAATCACACTCCTTATACAATAATAATAATAATAACACGTCTTTATTCACGGGCGAGTGGCGGTCTTTTCAAGATATATTTAATTTTTGACTCACTATTTCACAGGCTGTCTTTATTTATTTATTTCACCCTTACGGCGAGGTTAGGCCCAATGGGCCTCTCTTACACCTAACCTCTGAGTCATAGATATAAAAAATTATTCAAATGAAGTCAACTTAGTACTAAAATCCATGGTAAATTAATACAGATCTAAAAGTCCTAATGTTATATAATGCTAAACCTAAATTAATACAAACATTAAAATAAAAAATAAAAACACAAAATAAGAGGTATATATAAAAAAAGATTTGGGTTGTGGGAAAAAAACTCCTCAACTGAAGGTTTTTGGAGAAAAACCCACGATGCGGGAAAACGCCCACACAAGAAGGGGAGCGAAAAAAAACAGCAAAAACTCAGAGATAAAAAGCTTAAAAATGGTGTACTGATCATTCTGGCAGCTCGAACTATATGTTCTGCTGGCGTCGACAGCTGAAAACTGAAAAAAGAAGAAAGAAAAGGGAAAGTATACGATTCAATTGATTTAACATGTAAGATAATTCAATTGATTTAACATATAAGATAATATATCCCACATGCATAAGTATGTATGTGATATTAGAAAGGACTTTGTACTATTTCCGAGCTATTTACTATTTTTCTTTGTACTTTGTACTATTTCAGAGCAGTTATACAGGATGTCGTAAAAGAAATGCGCATTTTCCTTGAATGACAACATTTGCAGTTTTAACATACTTCAAATTTGGTATCAATTGTTTAAGTGAAAAAATGACGAGTGACGATATGCGTAATTTGTACAAATAATGAAAAATAAACACCGCAACTTGAGAAACACAAAGAATGAACTGCTGTCCACCAATAGCGATAGCATATTTTGGGAAACCTTTTATAATTTATTGAAGAAATTCTATTTCTGCTTGAGGCATCGTTTGCCTGCATTTGATTGTTTTCCTTTTATGGTGCCGAACTGAACCTCCATATCCCCCCTTACGTTTAAGCGGAAGTATTGCGGGAAAGCGCGTTCGCCGACCTCTGGAACTTATCGACAAATATATTCAGTGATACATTTGTCGATTTGTTCTGCGGCTGTTCGCAGATGCGCTATCCCATTTTCGTGGCTTTGATGAGGAGAGTCGATTCGAACCGGAGGAAATGTGGAAAGAGGAAAAAATAAAAATCCGATTTGGATATTCCGCGTTGATCCCCTCAAATCTGATTATCGTAGCGCTATCGATGGGCATTCTGCTTCGCCATGTTCCGAAGGGCTTCTAACAGCAGGGAAAAGATAGGAAATGGGTTTCCATGCGTAACGCTACCTACCGACTGATTGAAAATAGTCTATACCTGGACTTTGACGCGTTCCTATTTGATGATCGGCCGTTATAATGGGACATGTTATACATCGTTCGAAAGAACCACGCCTTGCCTTTAAAATGGTGTACTTGTACATTAAGAGTCGATAGTGATCTCCTGCTTAATCTGAGTCGACAAAAACACTTAAACATCAACTTAAACAATAAATCAAAACACAGTAAATTCGCGCAAATTCATGACTCCGTCCTCTGTACACCTTTGTGGAATAATGATCATGTGTCCCTAGAAAACTTAACTTTTAGCAGACATGTGGTATGTAATCCGCGTTTCTGAGATCCGATCTTTAATTATTAACCTTGGATAAGCGTCTAAATTAAAAATCGATCTTCTTCTACAAATTTCATTCTACGTAGTTGAAATATTTACTACACTACTACTACTTATATGATTTACAAAAAAAGGGCGATTTTTCCTAAATCCATTGGGAGGGGAGATACAAGGTGGTCTACAACCATGACGTCACTCCGGCGAAACGTGATCGTAGTAGGGACAACCTTTAGTTCCCTCACAAAAGGTTCCCTTGAATACGGAATGTATGGTCAAATGGAGAGCAAATAGTCGAATAGAAAATTACAATTAGAGAACTCGAGACCTGCTCTATATTAAAATGGATTCGTAGAAATCGTAATCAATCGCTTGGATGCTGAAGTTCCTGGAAGGGAGAAGGGAGTAGTTAGCTGTGAGTTGCTTCCTCCTGCGGGATAGAGGTAATTAATTTGATTTCTAGTTCCCAGATAAAACATGCTGACCCATTGCTGAAATGTGTTGCTCAGTTGTCGCCTAACTTTTTTAACCCACCGCCCAACTTTTCACCAAATAATTTCTCTACCACCCAACCGATGATCCAGTAACACAATTTAGCTAAATTATAAATATAATAGTTTTCTTCGACGAAACACATAAATAATAAACATAAACATATATATTGGAGTACGTAAGACATAATTTCGGTGCCCGGATAGCCAAATGGGCAACGCATTCGACTAGGGTGAAAGCGGTCCCGGGTTCGATTCTCGATGGGAGCCTACGTGCGGAATGACCTAAGCTGTCGAAGAACTTTTAAAAACACTACTACTACTACTTAATTTACTTAATAAGTTCAGAAAAGGTACATTCTTAGAATGTGTAGTTGATATTATGCGTCCTCCCTGTTACATAGGCCGTTCTGATTCCAAGAGAAAAATCAGAGAAATAGTTGCTTAAAATAGTCGTTTCAAAAATTCATATTTTCCGCGAATCACACGCGAAAATAATCGATTTGGGAAGTAGAGTCACGGTGCATGAACCTCCTGCCATACACCGAAAGGGTATATATGTAGGTGTTGATACAGGTGTCTTCGTCCAGATCAATAAATAATACAATTTTTCGGAAGACGATCTTCCATAGAATTATAATGCTAAAGTAAGCCCAATACAATAGGAATACCTATATTGGAGATTTCTGGTCTCTGTTTCATTAATATCTTTCTATTTAAATTAGAAGACTTAGTTCCGCTTTCTGCAAGAAACACTCTCTCTATTTAAATTATAAGAATTATAGTTCCGCTTTCTGCGTGAAACACTTTTCGTTGTCGTCCGGTCGAAGTGCTTTTGATATCCCCTTTTATGAATTTTCCTTCATTCGGTCGGTCTTGACTGTCGATTTTATCACCTAGCAAATACTCACCACCCATCTAAATTGGTACTTAAAACGTCCACTAGTTGGCGGTAGTGACCAGGCTGATGGCCACTGGTCTAGGTTAAGAATTTTCTTCGGAAGAAGCCGTTCCAACATTAGAGTTTTCCAGCCTGCAAAAAGCCGTAGTTTGCAAGCGATCAAATGGAATTTCAACCTCTTGGGCTACGGTTATTTGTGTCTGTCTTTAGCAGTGTTGTTATTTCCAATACGTATTTCGGTAACTAAGTTAAATTCTCAAAAACGAATGCCTCAAGCTCTTCAAAGACTAATTCTCAATACGTTTCTGCCACGAGGTGAAGGCGGAAGTTGTCAGTGATATTTTAACGAAAACTCTTCATTGTTTGTGACGCTTTCGAGTTCAGGGTAAAAGGAAAATGGCCGTCTTTTTCCTCCTTGTTTATTTTTATTTCTTCACAAATATTCATTTTATGCTTATCACCCTGGAAATGTATAAAAGGGTTATAAGGGCTTGAAAATAAATCAATGTTCGATCGAACATACCTACAGAAAGGGGCGTGACCATGACTTGTCCATGGAAGGGGGGGATTAGATCAATGAAGTGGGTTACTTCCACCCAAAATCAATTGAAATAGAAACTGATTTATTTTAACATGTATACCCTGTGAAATGGTCATGTTGCCATATCTTGATAAACGAAATGTTTATAATTTGTCTTTTGGCACGGGATAGAGAAAATTGTATCTTTTATAAACTTTTGTCTCAGTCATGTTCATGGCTGTGATGATATAAAGTTATGAGTCATACTGTATAATGGCATTAATTAAGGATTCTCCTTATGCAATTATACGAAAAGTGTGACTCGTAGAGTATTGTGCTATACTAGCAAGCCTAGTACTCTCGAAAATGAAAAATCGATTGCTGAATTATTATATGCCAATATATACCCGCATGCGGGTGTTTTCGGGGATGAAAATAACAATTACCAGGGTTTTTAGCATGTAGAAATCGAACGCAGTTTATAGCGTGTCTCTAAATCTAAACGTTTCTGAGATAGAGAGGGGGACAGACGGACGGTCAGACAGGCGGACACTCCGCAAATTGTATATAATAATATGAATATGAGTACACAAATTTCCTCAGTACTCCATCAACAGAAAAAAATATTCTATGCATCTACGTACGGTTAGTCCTGCTGTCATATCTTGACAAATGAAATATTTACCATTTGTCTTTTAATAATAATAATTTTATTATGCTCTGGGAAGTTCCCATAGAGCAATACAAATTACAAGAAATGCTGAGTAAAAGTTTCAGTAGTAAACTCAGTCTTTTGATATGGGATGAGAAAAATATATCTTTTATAAACTTTTTTCTCAGTCTGGTTCATGGCAGTGATGATGTGAAAGCTACCGAGGTATGAGCCATGCAGAATGATAGCATTAATTAAGGTTTCTCCTTATGAAATTATTCGAAAAGTGCTATTCCTAGAGTCATTTTGCTTCGCTAACATAGGGTTGTTCTGCTTATCGCATTCTGGCTCAGTGATGAAAGCAAGGGAAAACTACCTCACTCCTCATCTTGCCTAGTAAGCCTCATTTCCCTCTCCTAGCTCTTCGTAGCTGATGGTAGTGGGAATGAGGTCCCAACCGGCCTTCGGGTTGAATACTTTCAAGATAAATGTTCCGGTAAATACTCCGATAGCCTCGGATTTTTTGCACTCAAATCGTGAATTTCCGTTTTGGATAATGTGTATCAGGGCACCTAATGAATCACTTCTCTTTTTGTTTTCACAAAGAATAATTCTACTGACTTGAGAACTCTGGGAGACATCAATGAATCATTAAGACTTTTCGTAAACTATTTTATTTCGGGATAGCCAAACTGCCTCGTTTACTCAGGATATTCTTCCTTCATAACTACCTAAATATTGCGTATAACATTCGTACCAGAAATACATTTCCCTTTCGCTTTTAACGCTGCGTGTATCCTTTTCTCTTCAACATCCCACTCGCCAAATTCAACCAGCCCATCTCGGTCTTCTCCAACCTACGGAACCACTCAAATTCTCCTCATACACCATTCCGCTTGCATTCATCCTTTCTATACGAGCAAACAAACGTAAAATATTCCACTCGAGCCGGTCACGTAGGCTTCCTTTCCACATTCATTCATCACCCACCCATGATAATCTCTTTTATTTTTACGTTCGGAGGTTGTTTCTTTTACAAAATTAAATTAGAAACAATAGTCCTATGAAATTGAGACAAGTGTCACAAGAAAGGAAAATGATCATAGAATCTTATTTTAGTCGTGAAATATTGATATAGATCCGAACTTTCGAGCATTTTGATAATACACACGGAAATTTCGTAAAATTTTTTGGAAATAAACAACCCATCCCTTTGACGACCAAGGCAATTGTTGAACATTGATTTCATGAGTTATCCCATATAAATGCACGGGGATAATCAGTTAGTATACTTTTCCATAAGAAATGTACGTAAAATAGGTTTTCGTTACCTGCAGAGGTTGTTTCTTTTACAAAATTAAATTAGAAACAATAGTCCTATGAAATTGAGACAAGTGTCACAAGAAAGGAAAATGATCATAGAATCTTATTTTAGTCGTGAAATATTGATATAGATCCGAACTTTCGAGCATTTTGATAAAACACACGGAAATTTCGTAAAATATTTGGGAAATAAACAACCCATCCCTTTGACGACCAAGGCCATTGTTGAATGTTGATTTCATGAATTATCCCATATACGTACACGGGGATAATCAGTTCTTATAATTTTTATAAGAAATTTACGTAAAGTAGGCTTTCATGACTCGAAAACAGTAGAATAAATATTATAAATAATGGTAAGAAATATATTAAGTTATTATGATCTTACGACGGAATTTTTTTGTGCTTAGAAGGGCCATATATATGCGATAATAGATATATTTTTAAACTAAATTAAGTTCCGTCATGCTTGACGGGGCGTTTACTAGTTATATAAGAAGATGAATTTATTTGGCTTAGAAGCACCATTTGTCGCCTGTCTAACACGGAAGTATTCACCTGGGAGACTCATTGGTTACTCACCCCACACACCATTACCTATTACCACCACCATTTACCATTTGGAGAAAGAATGAGGATTATTAGGAGTGAGATGTGTGGTTTTGCTTTCCTCACTGAATCAGAATTACGAGAACGGAACACCTCCAAGATAATTAAGCGTAAAAACCCATCGAATAACATCTTTAATACGATTCAATAAAGAATGAACAGGAAAAATAGCCCAAGGAAGAATGTACTTGAAAAAAGTCTGACGGGACCGGGAATCGAACCGGGAGATTTCAATTCCTTTGCCCACAAAGTCTCCCGAATGAAATGAAGAGAAAAATGTATCTATTATACACTTTTGTTATGTCTTGTTCATGGCCGTGATGATATGAAAGTCATTGGTGTATGTGTTATGCTGAATAATAGCATTAATTAAGGATTCTCCTTATGCGATGTTACGAAAAATGTAACTCGTAGAGTCATTGTGCTTCATTAACGTGGGCTTGTTTTACTTATAGAATTTTGGCTCGGTGAGGAAAGCAAGGGCAAACTACCTCACTCCTCGTCTTGCCTAGTAAGCCTCATTTCCTTCTCCTACCTCTTCGTAGCCTACGGTAGAGGGGATGAGGTCCCAACCGGCCTTAGGGCTGAATACTGTACAATGCATGGTAACAGGAATGCCATTTGCAGAGGAGATGACGATTGACAAACCTATATTACGGTTATTTTGAATACTATATATCAGTTATTCTTCTAAACCTATACTTGGCAAAATACTGCACGCAGAACATCTTTAGCACACGAGTAATTTTTAACGGAAATCACACGCATTTTCGGGAATTCCCTTAAAATGTTTCGCAATGTTTCTCTTCATTAGCATCTCAGTCACCGCTACCGACAAACGCTGACCATAACGCATAAAAGATCGCTGAAACAAATGAAAAAACAGAAAAAATAGACAGGGACCATTAGACCGAACACGAAAATTATAAAAAAAAAGTTTTCACGTCCTCGAAATTGCAACTTAATTGGAGGAAAGTCCAACGACTGGCAGCCGCCAATTCCCGCCACCTAGCGCGTCCATCAATTTTCATTACCGCAGTCTAATTAATTAAATTTTGACCGATCGGCACGAATTATCGCGCACGAATTAACCGCGTGCGCTATGGGCTTCCCAGCAGTACGTGCGTTTCAACGGAACTCCCAAAACGATAAACTATTTAGAGTTGTAATCGCAATTAATACTATAAACTACTCAGAGTTGTAATCGCAATTAAGGGGCACGTGTAACGTTCTCCGCAGCTCGCGTTCGTGTGGAATTAACACATATTTACTAAGTTCTTGAGGCAGAGGCGTGGCCAAGGGGATAGTTTTGTGGGTTCAAACCCTCCCTTGAGAACAGGGCCAACTATCAATGAGAGCGCACTAAAAACTCTCACAATTGCGCCATACGAACGCCGATGGAGTGTCGCAGTGTCTGTCTGTAAAGTATCCAGCCCGAAGACCGGTTGGGACCTCATCCCCTCTTCCTTATAAAAGACAAAAGTATATAAAAGATACATTTTTCTCTTTCCCGAACCAAAAGGCAAATGATAAATATTTCATTCATCAATATATGGTAACAGAACCATACCCGAACATATCCGGGGCTGAACAATTTCAGTCATAATCATGGTCAGCAGTGACGTTTTGTCGCCGTATTATTACCGTTGGCATATTCCCGATTATGTCCTAGGATTACTTCCACCTGGTCCCAAATTGCAAAAAGTTTGTCCCTGAAAATTTTAATGCATCACTTTGATTATCTATTAGGCTCTTTGAGATATACAAGTTGTTTTTGGGGTATGAAAGTATGTAAAAATGTAGCGAATGTGTAAAACGTTCTCTTTAAATTGATACTTTTCATTAACAATAAATCATGAACGTTACCTCAGTAACCAGTAGCAGTTTCCGTAACCAGACAAACATTTTTTTATTACTTCAATATTTTTAAAGAAATGTTTCACGAAATGACGATTGGCTTCTAAAACTGTTCGCATGACTCGCAGAAATGCTTAGAAAACCTTTTCACCTTTGTTAATTAACCTACACCATATCCTTGTCAAATAAGTCTCGAGCGAATTCTCGGAGCTTGAGATATTCGCCTCTTTGGTTCTAACAATTTCGTGGAATTTCTTCACTGGCGTTTCAATCAGTGTAGGATGCGGATATAATATCGTCGTTTATTTATGTTAACGGTGCAGTAGTAAAGAGCAAATTAATCTAAGGTTACTGTAGAATTTCATAGCAAGCATTTCGGTTGGCAAAATTTAAGTAAAATATGTATATTTGTTAGTTTCTCTCAACAAACGGTTGACAACAGTTGACTCTTACGCAACAGTTCAGACAAATATTTGCAACAATACAGAGACATTATGAAAATAAAACAAATACGATGCAATGATAAAAATAAAGTAAAAAGCAGCGCAAACATTTAAATTAGTATAGATTTATTGTATATATTTCTGTTCGTTTCTCTCAACAATGCAACAATTCAGACAATCTTGAGAGAATAGAGACTTATTATGAAAATACAACAATGAATACGAAACAACAATATAAACAAAGTAATTAATTGCGCAACATTAAGATCACTTATATCTCTAAATAGCGTTAGTTCACGTGCTATTTTTTTTTTAAAGAATTTCCTTGGACCGCATACGATACCTTAATTACGCCTGTAGATAAAATACTATATGAATGCCTAATATCTGTTTTAATTATTGAAATACTATAATTTTTTTCAATACTCTTCATTGGCGGATCGAGATAATTTTTCATCGCATCAATGCAGCTTCTTGCAAGTTGTGCAGGCTGCTTCGAAACACCGCCATGTGCTGATACCTCACCCACTTCGAAAGTTCACTGAACGCATTCCTATCATTTCATCTTCTAACTCTTTTTGTGTTCTCCCCCTCTCTGTTCCCTTCCATCCTTCACCCCCTACATCTCTCTCTCTCTCTTAAATTTAGCCCCTGAGTCGGCCGTGGGCGGGAGACGGTGATATACCGTGAGAGGGCCTCCCGTCTCTTTCAAGGTTGATTCGTTTTAAAAGCCTCCACCGCGAGTGAAGTTGGTAATGGAGGAAGGATGGGTCATCACAAAGTCTCCTTCCGGAAGTTGCGATTTGTTTATCGTGGGAGGAAGCACTTCCTGGACAAGTTATCCAGAGCCCTTGGGAAGAAATTCCTTATTCAGTATCATGAGATTCACCTTGCGAGGAAATCTGAAGGGACTTCATAAGTTTCACTCTGCTTATAGATGGAAGTGTTTCTCAACCTGCCACCTCGAAGAACTTATGCTGTAACTCAAACTTGGCTAACTTCCCTGTATGACTTTGGTTCCAGCTCGAATTCGCGCTGATGGAGGATAAAATACAATTTGCTGAAAAGGCAGCAAGTTTGCTAGTTCAAGACACAGTAAAGCTTTGAAGGAACGAGTTTATAAATAAGGAAAACCTACCGTCGGAAATATTTTAATATGTTAATAGAGGAGTTGAATAGAAACCTAACTAGGGATTGCAAAGGAATACAAGTCGCATCAAACTTACGTTTTAATTTCTGTTCCCTTTCGATGCTCTAACTAACAAACTAAGGAATGTGAGGAAAATCATAAAATATTACAAAACGTATTCATTAGGACTCCGGAAACAAGTTTGTATGTAATATTTAGCGCCACGGTTCAATATGCCCATTATTCGCAAGGCCTATAATTAATCCTTTGCATGAATACCCCAAATCCTACGCATGACGTACGAAAAACGAATTTTTAATCCGATTACCCGATGTTGGCGTAAATTCTGGTCCAATGATTGCGATTTTGGTCCCGTTGAGGTTCATGCAGTTGTCATTTGTTCGTTCCTCTGCCATCGACGTGAATTTTTGCGAATTTATGCTTTTGCGGGTAAATTATTCTTTTCTCCAAGCTCAGTGCAGATTTTTTAATTCCGTTCACTCTTCTCGTTTTCTCGGGTTTTCAGTTTTATCTATTATCTTTCAACTACTGACATCAATAGCTATGGGCTATTGTTATGATTGGACATGCCCTCCCTTCTGAAGGGGGTTATCCTTTTTGATTTTTAATTTGATATTATATATATATCCTATTTGATAACATATGGCTTCTTAGTCTTAATCATACTCGTATAAAGATGCTTTTTATTTATGTTTTTACTTATTTACTAGCTGAATTGCCCGTTGATTCTCAAGGGGAAGAATATAAAAATCCATGAGCTCGGATTCAACAATGGAATTAGTCGTCAGGGGGATCGGTTGTTTACAACCATAAAAATCACAAAATGTTCGTCTATTGTATCGAAACGTATGAAGTCTATTGTATCAAAATTCTCTCAATTTCGAATTGAAAAGAATGTTCCACGGCCAAAATAAGAGTTTTCATTCAATTTTCCTTCCATTGGTGCTTGTTTCGATTTCTTACTGCTCTTCTTTCTGATTTAATTTTGCAAATGAAATATACCATGCAAGCGATAAAAGTGGGCTTTACATGCATTTCTTATGGAACCAGTTTTGAACGTCTGGAGTCGAACTAGGGACTGTTAGGTGAATAAAAATCAGCCTATTATCTGTCCGGAGAAGACATTTAACAATCTTTAAAGTCTGAAAGTTGTGCGACATCTGGTTCTCTAGTTTTAGGCGAACGTACACATATACACACATAAAAAAATTCTACTTTATTTATAAGATATATTTATATTATTTATTTATCATTACATATGCTATCTAATATGGCAATTTTTTTAAAGGAAATCCACTAATTTGACGACCTGTTGGATGGATAAAGAGACTTCAGTCTATTTAACACCCAATCAAAGGCATAATTTTATCTTCAGTTTTGTGACTAAATATGTGTTGTTTAACCTACGATTCCGTAAGGAGTTCGTGCCAGAGTTATTTGTTTTTAAATCGTATCATAGTCATATAATGTAAACTTGAGTTATCCTAGCCTGAAAAGACCAAGGAGATTGGGAATGTTCATTTTTTGTAATGCTTAGCGTTGTTCTAGGTATTAGAGGCAGAAAGCATATTCATAGGTAGTCTTATAAATTTATATATATACGGTGGTGCCTTAGTTAACGACGGCGTTAGTTTCCGACGGTTTTGGTTAACGACGTACTTGGTTAACTACGAGAGGCGAAAGGAAAGAAAAGAAAAATAGAACGTTGCTGTTAATGAATTAGAGGTTTGAAAATATTCCATAAGCCGTCGGCAGCTGGCAGCTGGAACTCTCATTTGAAGCAGAACGGGAAGTTTCGGATTACCGATTGTTAGAAATTACCCAATGCGCATTTCGGAAACAATGTCTCCATTCTCAAGGGTCCCACAGTGGGAATCATTTCCCATTGTGTAACATTACGGAGTGTTTTTAAGCCTCTAAAGACGAAAGGCTGTGAAATAGAAATAGTAAATTATATTTACCATATTTTTATAACGGTCATTGATTTTCATCTGCCTTCATGTAATGAAGTATTGTTGTGGGAAATTTACTTAGGATAACGACCGTAATCCTAGAACGAATTATCGTTGGTAACCTAGGTACCACTGTTTTTAATTTGCGCCATATTTAATTTATATGCATTTGTATTTTCATCATTATCGTCAGATTTACGTCTCCCTTAGACATCTCCGATTCCTTCCGTTTCTCATTGCCTGCGATAAGTTCTCTAGGATATCTCCGTTCTCTCTGTTTTTCTATTTGTCTTTACACGTCTCTCAATATTCAGTTAAAACCGCTGACTTCCTACGGTTGTCGTTTCTTCTTGCCGCATGGTTTGCTCATATTCATTTCAGTGGTGTATTCTTTTATGATGTCTTCATTCAATTCATTATTTTTGTCTAATCTTTATCCCGCACAGCATGCCTAATTCTCTCTCCAAAGCTTTTCGGTGTTAATGGTGGACGGGTTGGAATCCATTAGGCTTATGGCTTACAGAGTTTAAGATTATCTCTAATTTTGTGATTTATGTAAGCAACAAACATCCACGTAGTAAATCATGCACGAAAATAATTGATCAGTACGCTTTCACGGGCATTTTTAACGATATATTCGAGGGAAACTGACCGCGTGGTTTGGCGCGAATAATTCCTCCAGCAGTACATACGCCGGGAAAGCCTGAAGTCCGATATATTTAGATATTCGTTCACTTATTTTCTTAATTCTTTACTCAGTGGGCTGCAATTAGGCAGTGGGCCAGGTGGTGGTCTTTTATGAGGGGAAATAGTAAACTGCCCCGTATCCAACGTATTCGAGAGGGAAACTACTCCAAAATTTCCTGAATCTCACTTTTACTAATACCGTTCGTCCTTTTGGGTCTGTGGCAGAATGAGTCCTCTTTTGTTACATCTCGTTTGTGTTTTGGTACGGAATTGAGAAAAGTATATCTTTTGTAAACTTTTGTCTCAGTCATATTCATGGCTGTGATGATGCGAAAGCAACTAAGGTATGAGTCATAATGTATAATAGCATTAATTTATGTTTTTCCTTATGCAATTTTACGAAAAGTGTTACTCGTAAGGTCACTGTGCTTCACTAACGGGGGCTTGTTCTGCTTATACCATTCTGGCTCAGTGAGTGAATAAACGGAAAACTATCTCACTCCTTATCTTGCCTAGTAAGCCTCAAAGCCTCATCCCCCCCTTAGCTCTTAGTAGCTGACGGTAGAGGGGATGAGGTCCCAACCGACCTTCGGGATGAATACTTTTTCGGACAGTGTTCTATCTTTGTCAAAAATTATATATCGATTTTCATCTGTTTATTTGTAAGTAGGTTGCGATATGACCCTCTGGCCAGGTGGCAACGCTGGAGGGAAATATACCAAATATTAATTTTGATTTCAGTTGCTGGCATTCGCCCAAAGATAAGAGGGAAAACCCTTCAAAAACCTCCCGTATGCAATACATTACATATATAAGCAATGCACTGAAAGTAGCATACTATAAAGTTATTTGTTAAAGCAACAAATTTAAAAGTTAAGCGTTAAAAAGATTTGCGTTAATATTCACCCATCAAAAAGTTATGCACGATTTACAAATTTTTTACTAATACGTGGTTGGATATCCATACATACGCGCAAGAACTCGATCTCGCCGAAACAAGCGAACCCAGGTCTCTCACTTCCCGGGCAGGTATTCCAACCACCACTTTTGACTTCTCGAAAAGCAACTAAATCTTTCTTTATCCTTTATCTTTTTACGAAGGAGAGATATTCCTCTTTCGAAGATGTGGTAGAAGGCAGGGTCGTCCTTAGAAGATAAGCGAGGTAAGCAAAGCTCGCGAGATAGGTCCCCCAGATAATGTTTTATTTGGCTGTTGTCAACAACAATTTGTTGTTGAAATAGGAATGGGCCCCCCTCGTCTGATTTGACATTTGGGCTTCGTTGTACCTTCAGCAGTACCTGATTGTAGGTACGCAATATACATTGGAATAGTAAAAAGATTTTTTCAGAATCGTGCTTAGAGATAGTGCCGTTTTCCCGGTTGAAACCTCCCGTTTTGGAAATAAATCTGTTATGATCAAGCTTAACTTTGTGGAACGGACAATCAAGGGGAAAGTCAATTGCGACTAGTTTCATCGATACATCGAAATCATCATGCCTGATGATTGAAATTGAAAAAATATATATGTGGAAGTTACTAAGTGTTTTTGTCTTATTTAGTACTCCAGTTTTCGATTTGGGACGTCGATTCTTCTGTCAATACGATTGGACAAATCCAGCACTTGCTGAATTTTCCAACATTGCTGAAGGGGCGTGCTCGTAGATGTTTCCGTACATGAAGATGGAGTAAGGTCGCGGGAGGTGACGATATCTCTGCGGAGGCGGCCAAGGAGCAAAAAAAGGCGCGGAGATCTTTTCGGCGGCGGGGGAGTTGAGGGAGGCTTCGAACGAGAAGGCACCGTGCCAACGTCCCGGTACGCTGGCTACCGTATTATTATTCCTCCTTCACTCCCCTCCCCTCTGCAAGGGATAGCCGGGAGACTCTTTCGCCCGGCATCTGCTCCTCCGCGCGCCGAGTCAGACCCAAGGGTTCGTCCGGGCGAACGGGTTGCGGAGCCGACAGCCCGGTTCGCTCCTGCTGTACTAACGTATCCAGCGTTGGTGGGAATCCCGCGTTTTAATCACTTCTGTCCCGAGCCCAGTCTGTGCGTCACCTGCCCTCCGTTCGTCGGAACTGGGTGAATCCGTCTGAAAGCGAAACCGGAAGTGCCATGGAGTCTGCCTGGTTCCGATTCGAGGAGGAGGCGGAGCGGTTGGAGGCTGCCTCCACGGCCACCACGCTGCTCCGAAGGTCATCCAGGTTGTCCACGGAGGTGCGCCATTTGACCGAGGAGAGGAGCTTCTCGTCTCTGGGGTCTTCGTCCCCCTTCTTCAGGGGTGGAGGCGGAAGTGGTAGCGGTGGTAGGTTCGAGATGCAGGCGAGGGTGAGGAGGGATGCGGCTGCGACTTCCGGGAGGTTTTCGGGGTTTCCTGCAAGGGATTCCTCCGCTGAATTCGCTGCCCGGAGGATGGAATTCGCCCAGAGGTTCGGAATGTTCAAAGGCGCCACGGTGAGTCATCCGACGCTCCGGAGGGGGGGTATCCCATACCGCGCCCTTCGTCCCCACCTTCCTATTCGGATTTAGTGCTGCCAATGGGCGTTATAATGGGGAGATAGCGTAATTTCCCCCACGGCCCTGAGCTGATGCTTCGTATCCAGCGTTGCCGTTTGGAATCAGAGCTTGGCGAATCCGCGGATGAGTACGCGGTATTGACAATTAAAAGCGAAAAATACATGGGTCTTATAGCTAATTTTCTCGAAGTTTAGTCAGTTGTTGTGTATATAACGAAATCTTTTTCAGTTCTCTTTTGGTACGGCGTAGAGAAAGCGTACCTTTAATTTAATATTGTCCTAGTCTTCTTCGTGGTTATGTACTGTGAAAGATGCTGTGGTATGAAAGATGCTGAACTGGTGATGCATTGGTTTTTGTCTCTCCTTATTGAGTCCTACTTGAGATGTTATTCATACGGTCATTCTTTTACTCGTGAGTGCTTTATTAGTTAACATTATTGTTCAATGAGGAAAGCATGGGCAAACTACCTCACTCATCATCTTGCTTGGTGAGAGTCTTTCCCTCTCAGGTGCTTTTAGTATACTCTCAGGTACTTTAATACTTAATGGTTGCCGGTGATTCGTTGTAGAAGATTGATAACGTTACTGGACAACAGTTTTTGTTGGAGTTAATTTGTTACAATAGCATATCATGAGATTTTTGCCTGTCTTAATATTCATCGTTGCCCTTCGTATCCTAAGAATATTAACGAAGTTAGCATTCATTTATCTTTTATTATACTTCTGTGATGCCAAGGAACCAAATTCCAGAAGAAACATCAGTTAATGGTTTTCAAGAGTATGTTTCCTTGACATTATAGCTACACCATCAGTGATCATCAATGATCAATCATTAGTCATCAGTGATTTCTACATCCACATATGCACCCTGCAAGCCTCCTTTCGGCGTGAGGCAGGGCGTGACATGCACCATGACTTTACCGTAACCGATTACTTTCGCGTATAGTTCGCGGAAAATACGAACATTTGAAACGACTCGTTCCAGCATCTATTTCTCTGATTTTTCTCTCAGAATCAGAGCGGCCTAAGTAACGGGAAGGAAGCGTTATACCGGCTACATCTTCCAAAAACGTACTTTCTCTGAACTTAATAAGTAAATTAAGTCTTTGTTTTAGTCTTATATCCTGAAAAATCCGACTAACGCTCACAGATTTGTCGTAACAATTTTTTACGAAACGTATCGCCTTTCGCTGTATCTTTTTTGTTTTCGAACACCACATTTTTCGGCAGGATCCCATATTTTTTTATTTTTTTGTATATGTATATATATATGTATACATACTCAAGGTGAGGCCTAACTAACGCAACATCGCACACGAACGTTTTCTTCGCTTATATCGACTATTCTCTTCACGAATCCTAGCTTCTAAAGTGCTCGTCCACATTTATCACGGATACCCCAAGTTAAATTATTTTGTGTGGGTTACTCCAAGAAATTTCACCGATTCTGCTGTTAGTAAGGTTTTCCCTTGGAGGCTGTACGAATAATCTTAGGCAACAAATTTTCTTTCGAAGAAGTTGATTACTGAAAATTAATCTACATTGAGCTCTAATTGCCAATCATCGCACAATTTCATAATTACATCTAAATCATTCCTTTATATGATTAATCTCGTTCAAAATCTCTCAACTCAGGTTTACAGCGTACAGTACGTTATGTTATTTTAGAGTAGTGGTCGTTGATCATAAAAAGAAATGGAGAGAAAAGTTATTTAGACCGGTATTTCTCAATAAGAGAAACCTTGAGATCCTCACCGGCAGGGGATGACGTGTACATTAATTTCCGAATGATATCAAATATGTTAGAACGCCAATAAAGAGATTGCCGAAATTCGAGGATATTAACATGCATTCTATGATATGAAATCTCTGGTCGAGGGTATGTTTATATTGAAATGCAGCTTTTTTGTGTATTATTAAAAAGAACACAGCTCTTTCCTCTTCTAAACTGCGTTTTTGTCGTCGTTTTTATTTAAGAAACAGGTTTATGCTTCAATTTTGGAGGGCTTTCTCATTAAGAAGTAACGTACTGTTCTTACCGTGTGAACGGAAGTTTACAATGGGTCTAGATTTAAACACTGACGCGGCAACTCTGACGTGACTCATTGTCTGAGAGCTTATCTCTGGTCCAGATACGCATCTCTAGGGCAGCATCCCGTTGTTGCTCGTCTACTTCGGTTATCGTTTCAAGGTTTGTGCTATTCCGTATTCTATTTTTTAGTTCATGTAATGAGTGGTTCTTTCATAGTAATAACAGCATCATATTGACGTTGTAGCGGGACTATTGATCGACTTGTAACGTAATTAGTAATAAGTAAATTGTAAACGTATATCATAAGTAAAATTAGTATTCTGTATTTGTTCACGAATCAAGACATTGTCGAATTTGGGAGTACAATTACGGAGAGAAACTGGAAAGACCCTCTCCGTTCTTTGTCTGCAAAGAGATATATTTTTGTTGCTTTTATTTGTAGGAACGAAGAAAACAGTCTGTGCAAGTGTCCCATTGTTAGTAGCAGGGGGTCGCATAATACCGATTACGTCTTCCGTATATGAATTTACTTTGAATTAATCAAATAGTCGCAGCATAGCTTCTGATCTCCTAACCTTTAACCATCGGAAGGCCACATTCATCGTTCTACCGCATATGAAAGGCCACATGTGAATCCGTTCGAGTGGTTTATTACCTGGACTCGAATAGTTTCCCACCGATATTTTGTGCGAAGAGATAAATTTATTCGCTGGGTAACTTAAATGAGAATATTTTCCGTTTTATTTTCAATTGGGCGTCATCTCCAAGATTGGGTAACAAATTAAATACACGCGTCAGTTTCAGGAAGTGGCTAAAAGGCCACGTGTGGCCTGAAGGCAACAGATTCTCCACCCCCGGTGTAGTAAATAGTGATTAAATCTAGTAACTATATGATTAAATCTCTCAGCATACATTATCTGCATCCGCGTATGAACCCTGCAAGCCGCCTTTTTGCACGTGGGAGGTTATAATTACAAATTATCATATTCATATCGTTAGCGAATTTTATCCGTAACGTCAAGCTGTTATATTAACGGCAGATAGCTGCGTGTGTTTTTGCTCTCTGAGCTCGAAAGTAGCTGATTTTCAGTTTAAGTAAGCGGAAATAATTTGGCCCAACTTACAGCGTGTGCGTATTAAACGTAGCGAAAACAAATTCCCGACGCACGGCGCAGGGAAATGCCTCATATCTTCCAGTGAATTTAGCATTCAGGTTTTTTCGTGTGCATTGGTTTTGAATCTAAGTAAATTTAGATCGTGGAACGAATTCCTTGCTGCAAGGTTTCAGAAACCCGCGATGTAATTTACCGCTCCTTTCTCGCTATTTACTTAGAGCCGAAGATTGCTTTTACCTTCGAATTTTACGGCCTTTGATTTTCCTTTGTTTTGATATTAAACTAACTGCTTGGTCTCTTTTTTCATTCCACCCAGATTCGAGCCCCGGTTCAGTCAGTTCTTTTCTTTTCATATCCGTTCCTCCTGTTGAATCACGACCTTTTGTTGAAAATACTATCGTGGTCCGTTATTAAAAGTGAAGTGAGCAATTGTTCGTATAGGGGAAAATGGTTGTTTATGGAAGAGTAATTGCGTTCAGATCTTAACGATAGCTTAGGTTGGATTAGTTGAGAATAGCGTATGAGCTCATTGAATCCATTTGCAATAGAACTTGTCAGGAGCACGTATCTGTGAAGCATGATGGTCGTTATTAGTAATAAATAAAAGTGGACTAAAAGGCTAAGGTATGACGTTTTATGTTATTTTGGACGTTTGGAATAGGTGAATGCAAGCAGAAACTCTTAAGTTGGTGAATGACGAGAACGTATGTGGCCATAAAGGGAGCGGAAGACAGACGAATCAGCTTGTGTGTGGCGAATGAGGTGCTGAATAGAAAATACGTTCGTAGCTCAAAGAATAATAGGTTCCCATAGAACAGCGGTGCGCAAACTTTTTACTTGGCGGGCCAGAAGGCACATTACTTGAAGGTCGGCGGGCCACAGTTACGCGTGTGCATTTTAGGGGGGTAATATTTTTTCGGAAATTCTTGCATTTCTCGAATTCAATATGCTTAATATATCTATGAATTATACCTAGGATCGAATTAAAAGAAGGGTGTGAAAGTGTCATGGGCTACAGTATAATTTATATAACTCTTAATCGTTTAAAAATCACTTGAATTTCACGCTGCTATCATCCTTGTAGGCCGGATGAAAGTAGGTGGGTGGTAGTTTGCCCATCACTGCTAGAGAAAGGTGCGTGACGTATTGTAAGCGGATTATGTTTGCTAGAATAGAAAAGAATGGATCGTAAGTAGTGTTGTGAATGGAATAGACCAGAGATGGACCAGCGTGATTGAGTATAAAATCGTTCAGATATGAGTTGGATCGCCGGGTTTAACGAGTCATTACCTCTCCTCCCAGAATATTTGATAGTCTGCAATGGCTGCTCTTTTCCTTTCTCTTCTTGAGATGGGATGAACCTTTCCCGAGGCCAATATCTGGAAACTCCACGTGCAAAAATCGTCTTTTTTTAGTCTTTCCGGGACTTCCTGCTAATGAAAGGTTCTCCGCCTACGGCTTAGCAATCTTTCCATTAATTTCTTCGATTCCAACGATAAATACGGGCTGTTTGATTGGTTGTATCGGTTTTCCTCCTACACTTGCATCGCCTCCGCTTTTATTTATTCCGTAGTCAGTATTTTGATCGTGGGGGGGCAGCGCTGAGGAGGATATTTAAAGTTTGCAATCGATTATTTGAGATTAATATAATTGGAAAGGCACCAGAAAGGCTGTGAATGAAACTTAAAGCGAAGCGAATTTCAGAGAGGATGTTATAAACGTAGGAAAAGCCATTTTTTAAGGATTAATTGTCGAATAAACTTGTTTCAAGTAGTTTTCTCACACTTGATGATTTGCTTCACAGAATCAGGCATATTGTGGGAATCTATGATAGGAAGACACTTACAAAAATGGTACTTTTCCCACGTAATTTCACAATTTTTCCACACAATTTGTGTGGAAAATGTGTGGAATTTTTCTAAGCGTCTTCCTTGATGATCTGATTCATTTCTTCGCTCGAAGGAGGGGGTTTAATATTTGTGTTTTTGTACAATGCGCACACACCTGTTGTTTGAGTGGAAAATTGTGTTTTTGTTATAGTGGATTCCAGGTCAAGTAGCCGATCGAAAAGGAATATTTTACACTTCAAGTTTGCGATGTGTAAGTTATTAATCATGCTTATAATATTTCTTTAAGATCCGCCGTTAATGGTGGATGAGGCCCATTTGACTGCCGCGCGTCCTGTATCTACCACGTTTCATGGTGTTTTTGTGATAATGGATTCTTGGTCAAACAGTCGATGAAAAAATAATCTTTTACATTTCAATTTTGCGGTGTAAAAGTCATTACTCTTGCTTGTAATATTTCTATTAGATCCGACGTTAATAGCGGATGAGGCCCATTTGACTGTCACGTGTCGTTTATTTATCGATAATTTCTCTTATTCTATTTTAGTAGTAATTACCCAATATTTTCATTTTATTATGCAAATATTTCGTTTTCACCCGGCTTACGAGTGAATACAATATGAAAATATCTGAATTGAGGAATCATTATTTATCTAGCGATTTGAAATTCTGTGCTGCTTTCAAGCTAAATCATTTTTAATCGTATTCGGAAGCTACAGAAGTTTCGAATACAGCGTTTAAGGGGTCTCCGATAGCCACGTTAGCGTTCGACTTCGGTGAAAGCTGTTCCGGGTTCGATTCCCGGTAGGAGCTCTCTTGCAAAATGATCTAAACTGTCTCAGCATTTCAAAATTACTACTACTTTTGCAATGCTTGAGTTAGCACAATCGGTGAAGTTCTAATCCCTTAAGACGTGTATGTCTTAAGTAGGAAAATGATTTTAAGAATTTTTCTATAAGAACACAGAGGTAGTACCAAATAGTCATGCTCATTATTTATCCACGGCGAACTGTTGTTTACCAGCAGTTGAATGCCTTGAAAGTTGGTTGGACGTGATTATTTCCACGAAAGTATCGCAGCCATGTGTTCCTCACGCGGCTAAAAATAAGCGAAGATGTGCGCATCCCAATAACCTTCGGATTGGTTACATGAAGAATCGGTTGGCGATTCTGTTCTGTATATTTCTGCTTCGACGGCGTTCGTTTTATTGACCCTCGTGCGGCGAGAGTCGTGAAATTCCCTCTGACGCCGTTGTCACAAAAGATTTCTTCCGATCACATGTAAATATGAGAACCGCTATCAACACTTCTTTATAATTTTTATTGTATTTCTAGAAAACGCCCCCGTCAAGCGTTACGGAACTTAATTTAAATAAATATCTGTTCCACCTAAGCCAGAAGGTGTCCGTCGTAAGACGATAATTACTCAATATACCTATATGTTACCGGTTGATGGTTCATTTGATTCTGGATAAATTTCGCATAATTTGCTTGTAATTAAAAGATTGTAGGAAAAATTTTGTCAAATATAAAAGTACTATTTTATAAATGGAAATACAAATAAATAATGATACTATTTACTATACCGTACCAACAGACAGAGATTCTCTTACACTAATTGATGCAATTTCAAGTAATACACTTATACCAATCCATCTTCTTTCACTCGAACATTCATTAGCATCTACGTTGCTATAAACAAAACTTAATTGCTACAGACGCTTTAACAAAAGATAAACTATATTGATAGAACTTCATTTATCTATTAATATTAATTATTAATTACTTTAAGTCAGCGAAAATTATGAAGGACAGCTATGGTTAGATGATATGTACTCAAGAAACTATATTTAAGAAATGAACAAAGTGAAATATATCGTATAAAACGATAATATCTTAAGAAATAATCGCAACTAAATACAATGTAATGATAACGATGTGCATACATAATTAGAAGCACAGCCAAGGAGGCATATCGGGTTCGCCTTCCCCCACTCTTAAGAAATTTCTGGTTACGCCCCATACTTACATTTCTAACTCTTGGTAGACTATTGTGACTTAAATTTCCCTCTCCAAAAAGCAAACGCCTTCGTTAGTTTCAGTAATTGACAACTGTCATCTGTCTTCAATATCATCCTCTAACTTATGTCTCAGTGTTAGCATCTAATTACTGTTACCATTGTTAATTTTAGCTATCTATTCCCCATTAAAGTGAATCCATCCATATCTTGTCTCCGTTTCATTTTTTTCATCGAAACCCTTTTAAATCTTCGGTTTTTTCTACTTTCCTATCAATCTACGCAACTTTCCTAGGAGAAACGGATAGGAAAAAAGTAGAACCGAGATCAGAACCCGGGTCTCCCACCTTCTGGGAGATTAGATGGTAACCTAACCATTGAGCGATCTTGCCAGAACATTCTGACATGCCCTTTAGAACATTTTTTCCCGGTATTATAATGTGTACTTATAACAGACTGAAACTAAAGGTCACTTAACTATAATCTTTACTTTAACTCTAACATAACATCATAGTAGCGGGCGCTTAAGTACACTTTAATTGGTCCATTTTAAGTATACATTTACATACTGGGCATTAGTAAGCAAGGATTTTCCTAGCTGTACAGCTTTGTATGCAAAATCACTTTCACTCTTGCCCAAGTAAATTTTTAATTCCGAGTCACACCCTACAGGTACAAAAGTTGTTAATTACATAATGGATGGGGTAGATTACCGGGAGGTGAAGAAAATGGAGGAGAAGATTAGAGGAGAATATTACGGCACATGAACCTGCCGAAAGATGAATTAATATTTACTTCAAGACTTCAGTATTTTAATGTCCATATTTCCTGTATCCGAGTTTCAATCAAATTCAGCGGGACATTCAGACCAATTGTTTTAAGTATTTTCCTTACTTCCCTCGCAATAATTTCCGTAAACACTTCCCTTCATTTCTTGGAAGCCTCCTTCCTAGCTGAAGGTATTCTTCTGATATTCCGCAATGAATCAACGTGGCCATTAATGTGCTAATGTCTATGAGAGCGAGACATATGTGAACCATTTCCTCCTCCCACTATTGGATAATTGCGGGGAACAATCCTTACTCGTGTCTCTCAACTCCACGTGTGTAATTTCGTGCTACTATTATCTAATTTCTGGAACACCTTTTTTATCATTGAACCATTAGAAGCAACAATATAATTATTCCCATACGTTAAACATTCAGTGTGACTTGGCAAAAGTAAACCCACCTCTCATAGGTGAGTTTTTAATATCAAACTACTGAGAGACGATCGATTTCAGAGTAAATACCAGGAAGTGAGATGATTATAGCATTGCGTGCGTGTTCTCATGCGCCTGGGATGGATTTAGGCGGTTAAATTTCCGATACTCTTGTCTCCTAAGATATCCGATCTCAGCTGCATGATACGCTTGATTTTTCTTGTTTTTTTTCCCTTTAATATTATCAGGTGTTTTAGCATTTTTATGCAATATTTTATAGTATCGTTTTATGGAAACTTCCTGGATGATATACTGGAAACTATATTTTCAAGAAAAAAGGACTAAAAGAGGTATAATTTAACATTTTAAACAATAAGTTGTAGTTAGTAATAAGTTAACAAAAATTTTATGCAATATTTTATAGTATCGTTTTATGGAAACTTCCTGGATGATATACTGGAAACTATATTTTCAAGAAAAAAGGACTAAAAGAGGTATAATTTAACATTTTAAACAATAAGTTGTAGTTAGTAATAAGTAAAAAAAATTCGTATAATTTGATCATACTGTATCACTAATTTTTAAATTTAAAATATAAGTAAGTATCATGATTAAAGAAGTAAAATAATTCTTCTAGTAAATGTACGTGTTAAACGAAAAAGCTCATCTAGTGATGATTTACAAAGTTTTTATTTCGAGATGGGTAGAACTTTCCTTGATGACCCTCGTACTCCTCTCGTGTGTAGGTCAATCGTAGATTTTTTTTGTATTTAATTCCGTATTTAAAGATCGAATAATACCTCAGTGTATACGGTATATTGAATCCTGGAGAATTTTACCTACGAGGGTAGTACCATAAGTACCCGACCTAACGAGGAAAAAACAACAAAATTGGGAAAAAGCATCTTTATTTCTCAAAATAGTCTCCTTTTAGCGAAACACGCACGCTTACATCATCTATGAACGTGCTAAATTATGCTTATTACAAAGATACATTTTAAATGTACATAATAATATTGGGCCTGAATGCAAATAATAGGAAAGGAAATTTTATGAAAAGCGACCATTAAAATCCTGTCCTCTTGGTGCAATTCCGTAAGAAAAGTAAGCATTTCCTTTTTCCTTCGTGTTAGAAAAGATGTAAGGATGCGCATGAAGCCTGCAACGATATGATAGAAAGGAAGGGCATCTTCAATGAACGAGGCCATTATTCCGCTTTAACGGAGATGCTTTATCTATGCGTACGAGAATATGCGATATATACACTATTTCCTCCTCCACCTCTTGCTAAACATTATATGTTGGAAAATTATACGGCACTATCGTTCTTCACACCAGTTATATCCAGAGCTTTAAGCACTTAATCTCATGTCGGCTTAGGCATTAATTTACTCCGTAGTTCCGCTGGGGCGACTGCACTGTACCTTCAGTGGAAGGCGCAGTATTATACTATTCTTCCGCAGATCTTGATGGACGATAGGGAGGTATTTATCCGTTCCACTCTCATGAGGTGATTCCCCCGTTCTAGAGGTCTTTCACAAGGTTCTTCAATCAATTATCCTGTTAAAGAGTCATCCACACCGAAGGTGCAAGTGGTGATTATGTTTTTTCTCTCCGATGGTTGGTGATGCAAAATGGTGATGTAATTGAAAGTGGTCGGGAAACATCACGTCTGTTCAAGCGGCGAGAGGAAAGGGAATATGATTTGAGCGCAATTGGCATTGTTCGCGTGATTTCTTAACACTTACGGTTCACCCCCTTTTGCGATGTGTAGTTAGAGGATTGATACGGCTCTGGAATGCGCATTACGCAACGTTATCTTGGAAAAAGTTGTTATGGAATGTTTAAAAATTATTTATTTATTTTGTTTATTTATTTTATTTATTTATTCATCTGAAATAAACCAATAAACAGCACAATGCCTTTAAAACGGATTTTAAACAATTAACAATGTAAAAAACAAACAAAATAATAAATATAATAAGAATGTACACATTTAAAAGAAATAAGTAAAAATCATAAAAAGAGAGATTTAAAAATAAAGAACAAATCTAATTATAGAACTTCAATTGTAAATAAAATTACAGGTCGCAATACAAGTAATATGTGACGGAAAATTGTACAAAAGGATCCAATGAAGGACAATGAGATAAAATACTGTTGTACAGATGTGGCAAGCGGTAGATAAAGGATCGTTTCCTTATGGAAAGTCGAGGTGTAGAACAATGAAATAAGGGGTACAGAGAGAATTAGTAGAAAGGAAGACAAACGCATAGCGGATAAATGTCAATGACAAACCTCAGCGGGAAAACCTTTTCATTATATTCTTTATTGCTAGACATTGCAATCGGATCACAGATGAGGCAGCAATGCGTGACCCATACATTCATAATTAAACCATAGATAACTCTAACTTTTTCCTACTTGGACGGAGAGGAAATGGTTATTGACACTTAACGGACCCAGTGTTTGATAAAGAAGAAGATTGGTTGCTAATGTATTAGTTTATATTAGTTGTACATACATAAGGGTTCTAACTTTCAGTAGGTTCATGTGCCTTAGTATTTCCTACTCAACGCCATTTCTTTCGTTTCCTGGTAACTTACCCCGCTGTTTATGTTATCTTACAAATTTTACCTTTGTCTTCCCGTCTACTTTTTCTCATATATTCTACCCTCAATTACATTCTTCACAAATCCCTCTTCTCTCAATATTTGACTCACCCATTTCCTCTGTAGATGTTTAATTACTTCCATTAAAACCCTCTCTTCCCCAACCGTCTATAGTACCTCTGTTTCTTTTTCTACCGACTCAACTCACTTTTTCCATTCTATGCCATACCCACAACTTGAGGACCCCTTAATCTTTTGATGTCCTTTTTTCGTAAGGTCCATGTTTCACACCCACACAGGAAAACACTCACACCAAGGATTTTAACTATCTTTTCCTGATTCCTTTATTGACACCTGTTGTCATTAGTTCCTTTCGCTTCACGAAAGCTTCCTTGGACAATGCTACCCTTTTTCAAACTTCATCTTTACACCTCCCATCCCAAGAGAAACACTTCCCAGATAAGAGAAATTATCTACCTGCTCTAGTTTTTTACCATCTACTCTGATATTTAACTTAGTTTTCTTTCCTTTGGCAAATCTCATTACTTTATTTTTTCTTCCTTTTATTTTAATTCCAACTATTAATTTTAAGAGCTTAGCTTCGTCTGCTAAGGTCATTTTGCACGTGAGCCCCCACCGGGAATCGAACCCCGAACCCCTTTCACCCAGGCCCTCATTAGTTTTATTAGAGATTCAGATGAGCGACATCAGTCAAGGAAATTGTTAGAACTAGAAATAGAAAACGCCAATTATTGAATTAAAATTTTATTGTATTTACGAAGTGTTGCATAATTCTCAAAGTTATTCTGGGAAAAATAGACGTCTTTTTCAGAACTAGCCAGAAAAGAAAAAACGAAGATTCGAAGACGTCTATAGGAGCGTATGTGAGATCAGAATCTCCTTCTTTGAATTTATCGTTCCGTTTTGCTTGAGCATAGCTTCGACACAGGAAGACGAATAGCAACCATCATTCTTGTCCAGAAATCTCTTTGATGCAGTGAGTTAATTATTCTTCAACGGAGAAAATTGAAGCCATCCTCCTTCAACGTCGACTTTAATTGCATCGTCATCAAGCTCAGATCGATCTTACCTATTGATAGAATAATTCATTCGAGGAACGTTCACATGCGCTTGGGATCGTAGCTACGGAGTGATTGATTGCATCAGGTTGCGGAACTATCTTAGAAGACGCAAAGCAAAAAATCATGGAGTTACCAACATTCACGTGAACTCCGTTTGCTCTTGTTTAAGTTACTCGTGTCAAATGATTCAGAACTACACTCATGAGTGTAGTTCTGAATCATTTGACACGAATCATAACTTGAAAAGATTGGCAATATGCGTTTCAACATATGAATCAAGAAAAATTTATCGTCAAATTAACCGCAGACATTGCATCTGTTGGTCATGCACGTCTGTCTCCGGAGTAAAATAGAGAACGAAAATAAAAATATTTGTATGAGTGTTTATAAAATAAATGTCCATTTCGGTGATGAATCATCGTCCATCGAAAATATATGTTGACTCATTGGGACTTAAAAAGAAACGCCAATTGATTTTCTTTTACTTCTTTAATTTACTTTGTGCATCGAATTTCATATTAATCTATTTGCTCGTAAGTTGTCCACTAGTGGTAAATTTAGCGGTGTACAAAATCATCTTAAAAATTAAATGACTATGCGAAAATACGAAAAATCAATACGGTGGAGAAGTTGCGTGGATTAAACAGGCTCAGTCTGATCCTCGAGGTTAATAAATGTGTAATATTCGAAATATTGATTGAACGTCCCTGAAATACAAATTTCATATTTTAAACTTTCAGACAAAAATATCGTAAATAGAAATATCGTGATATGATGATTATTTCTCTCCACAAGGTTAAACATCAAAAGATTAACTAAAATGAGAATGTTCTTTCGTGAAGCTGACTAAAACTCATAAGGAAACCATAGTTTATTATTAAAATGAAATTATTGCATTATTTCTTGACTTTAGCGATTATTATTTACTTGGTAAAGTAATGTAATGTACTACTAACTACAAAACAAATCACGAAGGTACCTCGTATTTTCCACGAAATTAATTTTAAGGTAAAAATGTTGTGGACACTGCGGGATACGTTTCTTATTTGTGTTAGATGGCGTTCCTTAATGTATGGCCAGAATACCTGGAATTTATACTTCTAATTATGTATGTAGGTAGTATGCAATTATGTATGCACTAGCTGATGTAATTTCACGTACTGATAATTTACTAGGTAATGGTAATGTAATTGAGTTGGATTCTTATCCGTTATTAATGACACTGCCTTCTATCTTCGCGACAAACAAGATAGTCGTACCAGAATTGTAGATTTGCCGCATAACAACCTACGATATCTCATGATTCCGTTTTTACGTCACATACGCGCCTTTTCTGTTGGTATAATGTTTAATAGAATCTTGTCGCGAAAATGTTGCAAATTTTAATTTCATGCCTGGTGCTTTCTTCTAAAGCAAGTTGAAATCTTGAAATTAAAGAGGGTTCGGTTTAGTATGCCACGCGCTTAAAGTTTACACGTGTGCCGTGGAGGAAAAAAAGGTTGAGAATCGTTGAATAATGGAACATTCCACGTGGAAACTAGGAAAACTAGCGTCTGTACTTCAGATTAAGTTATAGACGCAGAGGAACATATATATTCTAGAGCCAACTCGATGTGGCTTGTATGAGACTTGCAGTTTTACTTTGATACATTCTTTATGACATATTTGGTGCAGATGTTGTCCTTGTATCCCAAGAGATGATTATTAAGACAAAAAACTATTCAGTAAACACGTAATTTCCAAGATAAACGAATTAGCTTCTAAACGCTATTCAGAGAGTGCATTTCTCCTTGTTTTGTTGCTCGGAAACGTATCCAGAAATAATTTGGACGTAGTTAATTAGTAAAACGAGCGAATGTTTTCTCTCTCTAGAGTTCTATTAATTTTTTTATTTTAACTTTTATGTTGGTGTAAGAATATTTGAAGATCTTGTCGACTTCTGTTGTTGGTTTATGCCAGTACATACCTTTAATTTTCCGTAGAATTTTATGAATGACTGTGATTTTACAGATAATCGATTCGAAGTAAGCTTTGTTTACCCACTTGTTTAAGTTCCTGCAGCCAATGATTGACCAATGGCTTACTTTTTTTTTAATTCTTCGTCGAATCAGCATAAAGGAAAATGCATCTTTCATCTACTGTTTTCTCATTTTTTTTCATGGCTGTGATTATATATAAGCTACTGAGCTATGAGGGTTGTTGAATAATTTCATTCAGACTGATCACTCCTCATTTCATGCTTCGAAAAATTTTATTCATGGGATCATTGTATTGCACTCTCAAGGATTTGCTCCATTGATGCCAATTTGACTCGGTGATCGATGCAAGGGCAAACCACCTCATCTTTCCTATCTTAATACCCTCTTTCCCTTGGTAGAGCTTTTGGAAGCCTATGGTGGAGGGTCGATGATCCTACCAACCTGGCTCTATACTTGATCGAGTTTATGTTATTTCCTTAATGTTAACTTTTCCTTTACCTCTTATTTGTTACTGTCTATTTGCGCAAGTTTATGCTCCCCTCATCCTTTCGGTTGTTTTTCTTTTGTGTGCCTTTTTTCCTGGTTTTATTCTCCTATTCTTTTTAATCCATATACACGTATTTTCCTAAAGGAAAGAGAAAGGAAAAATAGTAATGTTTACAAAAGGATATTTCTGCGTTCACATTTTTGTATGTGTTTATTATGTTGCTAGCCAGTGTCTTTGGCAACGGAGGAAGAGATGTTTAATGCCCAATGAATATCTTCTTTAATCATATCAGATATTTAAATAAGAAATGTCGTCGTTGAAGTTGACATTTTCTTGAAGATTTCTGTAAAATCGAATAAATTCATTTGAATGTCATTTTCAAAGAATGAATATTCTAGTGTTGACTGACTGACTCTTCTTTCCCCTTTGAACCCCATTCTTCCTTGGGATTTTTCCTGGGTGCGCACCATCTTGCGCAAAGTCACCCTTACCCGTTTTCCTGCAAGAGCCATTTTTACTCTTTCGGTCGGAAATTGCTTTAAATTCGGAATTTTGCTGTATTATCAGATGAAAATGTTCCTCGTCATGTTTAATTAACTAAAAATGTTTACAATTTTTTTTGTTTATCGTGAAATCCCGTTTAAAAAAAGAAAACAAAAAAAGGATCGCCAAATTTCATGTTTAAAATTGCACCACATCCTAATTGAGCTTTCGCGGAATCAAAAGCGTAGCCATTCACTGAAATTTATTCAAATAAAAATTCTCCGAAATTCGGACCGAATATCCTCATCAATCATTTCTACATTATCGAAATTTTGGCGATTATATTTCGGTCGAACGGGTTTTTGGAAATTTGAATTTTTGAGGTAAAATATGCATAAAATTCCCTTGCCATTTCTCTTTTCGAAACGCTGCTTGCAAAATTTGCTCTAATTAGCGAAAAATTATTTCCATGAATATATGGGGACATAGATTTAACTAGATAGTATAACTCAGAGATTGTGCATCAAATTTGATTTTCAAATATAATTACCAGTTAATCGGTAAGTTGATTACGTCCCGATATCTATCGAGGTGAGAAGCTAATTTAAATAACAATATTTTTTTAAATAGTTCGTGGTAATTGTGGATATATAAAACCTGGATGGGGCTCATAGTTATTTAAAGTTATCCACAACAGAGAAACAATTTCCAATACAGCATTCTGTCTGTAAAGTATTCAGCCCGAAGGCCGGTTGGGACCTCATTCCCTCTAACATTAGCTACGAAGAGCTAGGAGAGGGAAATGAGGCTTACTAGGCAAGATGAGGAGTGAGGTAGTTTGTCCTTGCTTTCCCCACTGAGCTAAATGCTGTAAGGAGAACAAGCCCACGTTAATGAAGCACAATGACTCCACGAATAATATTTTCGTAACATCGCATAAGGAGAATCCTTAATTGTCCTGATATTGTTCAGCACGACTCATACCTTAGTAGCTTTCGTATAATCGCAGCTATGAGCAATACTGAGACAAAAGTATATAAAAGATACATTTTTCTTTAACGCGAACCAAAAGACTAATGATAAATGTTTCATTCATCATGATATGGTAGCAGGAACAATAACTATGCAATATCTATTTATCTATATTATTACAATATACGAGTAAAACTTTTCGTTAAATTGCTTAATGATAATCCTTAATAAATGCCATTATTCAGCATAACTCATACCTCAGTGGCTTTCGTATCATCACAACCATGAACAAGACTGAGACAAAAATGCATAAAAGGTACATTTTTCTCTATTCAAAAGAAAGATGATAAATATTTCATTCACTAAGGTATGGTAACAGGACCTATAATTACTCCTTAGTTAAGTTCAGACTGAAGGATAGAGGTTTCTAGGGAATTTGGATGGGCCTGGTTCAGTTGAGAGGCTTGGAATCGAACTAGAGATCGTTTCCACCAAAAGCGAACGCGCTACCCACTTGGCTATCCGTCCCTTCACTCAGGGGCGTGTACCCCGCAATGAGTTATTGAAATCGTACTCGTTTACGAAGTTTGGTAATTAAAAATTTGAGGATGGAAGAAAAAAATAAGTTCTTGAAGAAACCTTTGCAGAATATGGACCTGTCGTTTGTTTCCTAATGAGTATAATCTGGTTTCTAAAAATAAATATACGGTTACGTTAGAATGTTTATCCTCGGTTTTATAAGTAAATTTTCAGGTTTATTCATTTATCTGGAAGCCTCGTTTTTGTTACCGCGAAATTTGCCGTCTTAAGTAGGAATTGATTGTGGCAATTGATACTTGAGGACCCATTTTAATCTTCTGAATATAAAGTACAGTTAGAAATTACCTTGTTTGTAATCGGAAATCCATCTTCTTTTTGCACTGAAATTGTTTATTACTTTATCATTGAAATATTTTTTAGAGAATTTCACCATCGGAAGGTACTCCATTTAATGCATATCATTTTGTTAAGGTTTACTTTCCCATAATAACTAAGGCTGATCTACTCTCTGTAGTACTTACTGCTTACTGTAGTACTGAACTTGATGCAGCTCATTCGTAAACTGTATTTATGCTCATTTTTTGTTGACAATCAGAACGATGCGTATTTATTTACACCACCTGAGTGTATACATTATGCTGTTAAGAGCCATGGAAATTATCTGAATGCTGTTATCATGGTCATGCTTTGCTATCTAATGTAAACGCCGTTTTCGTTGAAGTTTCGGTATCCCTTATATCTGAAGTACATACGCGTCGTTGATGTATATACATGCATATCTATTATTTTCCTCACGAGGAAGTTTCCCTGCAGGAAAATTTTAATCGTGAAGAGGTGAGATACGGGGATTTATTGCACCTCTTTCGCGTGATATTCGGCGATTCGTCCATTCAGTATATCCTCCTGATATGGATTTTTTCTTGTGGTATCATCTTTTCAGGGGGTTCTGGGAGTAGAGCTGTTAGGGTTTAGATAACCATTATTAGTATGGAGTATGGAGGAAAACCGTTCTAGTAAATAAAGGTATCTCTTTTCCCATTAAATTCCCTTTTTACGTCGAGGAAAATTGAGAATGCAGATGTTAGTACCTGGAATATCCTTGTAAAGTGCAAGCTCTCCAGCCTTCTTTCCTGCACATTTCAGCTCAAACTCCACGCCGGTTTTCGAGTGTGGCTGCGATAAAGTTTGAATTTCTTCGTATGGTGATGATCTTCTAAATAACATTTCTGAACCTTCACTCAGCAGTAAACATTGCTTCGTATCTGAGAAGTTTCTCTTATGAGGTTCATCGAATTCGACAATTTGTGGTTTTTGAAACACGGAGGCTTCGTTGGATACATCGTCAAACGTTTTATTTTTTTCTCTCACGGAGAATTCACTGAAATCATAAACTTTTATTCTTGACGCGTTAACAAAAGTTCGAGCAATGTTAATGAGGTGCCGCGGAGAGAAAGCATTAGGATCGGTGCTTTATCAAATATTAATGCGAGATGCCATTTTATTCTTGAAAATGTCATTAGATGTACCCCGAAATGTCTATAAAGGTAGTAGTATTGTTAAAAGTTCTTCGACTTAGCTTAAAAAAGCTAATAGCTTAGGTCATTTCGTACGTAGGCTCCCACCGGGAATCGAACCCGGGACCGCTTTCTCGTTGAACGGGTTGCCCACTTGGCTATCCGGGAGCCCAGGTAGCCCGATAAAAGAAGCTCTGCTTGGAAGAAATGTACTAGAAATAAGGTGTTAATAATAGCATTCAAAAGTAAATTAATACATTTTGCAGAAAGTATTAATGCTAGTGATTGCGGATAAAATACAAGGGAAAAAGCAGAGGGCAAGACAAAGACAAAAGTTGTTAGATGACATTACGGGTGGGGTGTGTTACCTAGCAACGAAAGAAATAGCTTTAAGTAGGGAATAATGGGGGCACATTAACCTAACGAAAGTTAGAATACTTATGCTTGTATTTATTTTAGCAATAGTCTTGTATTAAAATTGTGTAATAGTTCAAATTCACTATCAGAAATGTTACATCTGTTCATATATGTAAGAATTGTATTGCATATGTCGTATAATATAATATAAACCAGATGCATTTCTATTTTGATCTAAACATAAGTCAGATATCTCATGTATTATCGAGGGAAAAAGTCGATCGATGTTACGGCGGCATTACTTGGCATATGTGTCTATTGTCAGAGTATTTTCCGTTTGTTCTCGATAACTGGAATTACCGCGAAAGAGTGGAAATATAATATTTTTTCTCAATCTAAACGCGTATAGAAACATTTATAGAACGGGGGCGGGGAGCCTTTTTTTATTGGAAGGTCGTATGCATCATTGTGTCTTATAAAAAGAAAACATTCAGGCCACACTTGACGTGCTGTATTTATAACACGGTTAGTCCAGTTTTGAAATTGTACGTAGGGAAATTTAATTGCTTAGCAAAAGTAAGGAATATTACTTTAATATATGACTGTTCAAAGGGCGAAGAAAGGTCTGAGGTTCCCCACCTCTTACATAGAACGCGCGATTGAGAATATCTTAGTGCATTTGTGGTGGAGGAAGCAGTTGGAGAATCAGTGATTCTCTTTATTTTGCGTACTTCCCGTGGTCGCGAAGGTTTCCTAGGAAAACTGCGATAGGCGTAATCTCTTAAGTATCTCTATCGATGGAAATTTTAATGGCTACTGTGGAAAACCCAGTGGTAGACGAAATCGGCGCGTGTTATCTCCGTGAGGGACAAAGCGATACGCCAACCCGGAATGTCAGACCTCTTGATGTTTACAGGGTCATAATTTTTGAGGGCAGTTTCGGGTCGTTCGCGAGCCAAAAATTTTCCCGGCGAACTGACGAACACGGAGATGGATCTAGAATGATGATTCACCGTCCTTTTTATGCGCAGGCATTTAGACTCGGGACCCGCACGCCTCGTTAAAAATAGTCGGCGAGTCGTACGGGACTATAAATGAAAACATTTACGTAATTTTGTGGGTCACGACCTCGGTCGGGAAGAATCCCGAGTATTTTGGCTCGTTGGGAAAACTGCGTAGCGTCCACTGGGAGAGTCCGGCGAGGAGTTAAGAATAGTATTGGAGTGGCGTAACGGCGGGAGTGGACCTATCTAGTGAATCAGCGCAGGTATGTCCTAAGGGGGTCCGTGCATTCGGGTCGGAAGAAGTGCTGAATGGAGCTATCTGCTGGACACCCACAGCATCTCAGACACGCATAATCAGTCGATCGCGAGCTCTTTTGTTGAAAATTTCTCGATCACGTCCGCTCAGGGCCGTTTTTGAGGGTGGGGCAGCATGGCCAGGGCGCCAATTTTTCGGGGGCGCGAAGTGGAAGGGATTGAAATTGATAATCTCCTCGTCTTGGCATTCTCGTGAAATATGGCTTTTAGATTGGTAACTTTGGTATATTTGACATTAAAGTAGAAGACCTTTGTTGATTAGGGCTTCCGATTAGCTATGTGTGTAACGTTCTACTTTGGTGAGAGCGGTCCCGGGTTCGATTCCCGGTGGGGGCTCGTGGGCAAAATTACCTTAGCTGTCGAAGCACTTTTAAAATTACTACCACTACCTTTGTTGGTTAGAGCAACCTACCGGCAAATCCGAGTTCTTTTCTCGACTATGGCTGACTCTTTCTTCCTATCCATCATTTATTCGTCTAAATCAAGCATACGACTCACGCGTTTTTTATTGCTACTAACTATAAATATGGCAGTCAGCCAAAGATTAAAAAATAAATATTGTACAACTTAATTATGGAGGAAAGAAGGAATGCGTTAAGAATAGTTTAAGTGTAACAAAAAAGCTCCCGCCTATAGGAGTGGGGCGTTAAAGATAGGACGGAAACAAGATACGTAAAAGATGATTAAAACAAGCAAGAGTTAAGAAATTTGAAATCCCGCCCGTCTTCGGTTAGAGGTAAATGGTGAGGAAAATTATAGAAATTCTTCAGGAATAACCCTATAAGTTTCAGTTTTTCTGCTCTTAAATATTTCAAGCATATTCCTTCAGTTACCTCGTATTACAACAGTAGAATCGGTGAAATATCTTGGAGTAACCCTCACAAATAACATGGGGTACCCACATTCTTTATAAATCTCTTAAGAAACTCGGGTTCGTTAAAAGGATAGCCGGTAGGAGCGTAGAAAAAGTCCGTTAGCGATGTTACGTTGCGTTGGTTAGGCCTCACCTGGAATGTGCGTGTAGTATATGGAATCCTGCAGAAAAATGTTGTATTCGAGAATTAGAAAAAGTACAGCGAAAGGCGATACGTTTCGTAAAAAGATTATTACGAATCAGTGAGCGTTACTCAAATGCTTCAGGACGCAGGATGGAAATCTCTAGAAGATAGAAGATTAAAAAAAATTTACTAATTAAGTTCAAGGAAGGTGCTTTCGTGGAAGAGGAGGCCGATTTTATGCGTCCTCCATGTCACATATACCGTTCTGATTCTGAGAGAAAAATCAGAGAGATAGATGCTGGAACGAATCCATTCAAGAACTCATTTTTTTCCGCGAACGGTACGCGTGAGTAATGGATTAGGGAAGTAGAGTCATGGTGCATGCACACGACGAAAGACGGCTTGCTGGGTACAAATGTAGAAGAAATTCTAGATTACTACGTTTCTTAGCCCCGTTATTATTTTTAGTGATACTAGCTAGGCCAAACGAACAAAATATCATTTATCAGTCTAACCTCTACTCGATTTTTAGTTATGTTCTTCAGTTGGCGAAAAATTGGGTCACTCTTGCATCTAATCCTTGAGGTAAATAAAGTGGTAGCTTGACTTACGAATTTTTACACATACGTGATTTATACTCCATTACGATCCATAGATACGAGCCTAATTTCGAGATACGAACTGAAAACCCGAAAAGATATATGTAGTGTGAAACTTGGCGTGGAAGTTCGATGTTTCGTGTAAGTCCGCAAGTCGAAGTTCCACTATAACGAAAGAGTTCATTATTTCGAAAGACAACCTTCGTCTACGACAGGTTAAAATAGCAAAATGAAGTTTCTACAGTAAAATCTTAGAAAGTTCAGTTGTCAAATGCTCCCTCATCATTGTTTTAAATGAATAGAACGTTATGAAGACGTTTTTAAAAATAACCAACCTTGTAATACTGGACGGAATTTGAAAGTGTACCCGGTAAGAATGGAGCAGTTATAACAGTCACACTGGCAAAGTAGTTCCAAAGTGATTCATGCTCTGCGTTCTGAGTCACTTAAGTTTGAGGATTCATTACCTAAAGGAAGATTCGAGTGCATTTTTTGCTTCGCTGCTGACGAATTAATCCTGTTGAGAATGGCGAATCTCAACAGGAAACTTGGATGATATTCCGAAACTGGAATATCATCCAAGTAGGACGGTTTTCTGAAATTGGTTACAATTTACAATCTCCCAATACATAAATTATTTTTCTCACTGACAAGTAATCATCTACTAGCTATCGAGATAGGTTACCATGGATATTTCTCAAGAGAAAAATATTTACGTAGTCAAGGATTCATGATTAAGAAGCTATTCGTTCCACATCCGTCTCAACCCTTTCTACGTGCACATCATTCACGATATTCCAATTCGGGGAAGTGTGTTATTTTCCTCGTTTATTCAAAGTATTCCTACACGCCATCCCATCCTCGCGTGTACCATTCGGTTCGGACTTATACAGACGTGTTCTCATATACTCCCTTGTAGTATTTAATCCATATACTCTGCTCTACTATATATGTATACTAGCTGAAGTGCTCGTTGATTCTCAATGGGGAAAATACGATAATTCATGAGCTCGGCTTCAGCAATGGAATTAGTCGTCAGGGGGACCGGTTGTTTACAACCACAAAATATCACAAAATGTTCACCAAATTTCATCAAATAAATATAATCAGTATTTCATCAAATTTCTCGCAATTTCGAATCGAAAGCAATGTTCCACGGTCAAAATCAGAATCTTCATTCAATTTCCCTTCTTTTGGTGCTTGTATCGATTTCGTACGGCTATTCTTTCTGATTTGATTTTGCAAATTAAAAGAATCCTGCGAGCGATAAAACTGAAATTTACATGCATTTCTTACGGAAACAGTTTTAAACGTCTGGAGTCGAACCGGAGACATTTAGGTGAATAATAAGTAGCCTATTATCTATCCGGGGAAGACATTTAAGAATCTTCAAAGTTTGAAAGCTGTGCGACGTCTGGATTTCGAGTTTTAGGTGAACATTCACACACATACAGGCAGCTTAGTTTATACGTTACTCTATCTATTACATCTGTATAATCTTCAGCATCTCTTTCATCTCATTAAACGACCTTTTTCTCGGTGTTCTTTTCCCTTTATTAACAAATTTTCCTTGTACGCTATTTAGACATTCTGCCTGTTTTTTTACGCGACAAAACCGTCGTTGATCTACCCTTATCGCTACCTTCCTTTCTGGTCCGTCTGGTCTGAACTCATTATCCAGATATTAATTTATACAAATGTCGTCATGAGTTTTAATAGAGGTGCGTTATGCAGTGGGAAAAAATTGCCTGTGGCCTCGTTTCCCCAAATAAATTCCAGATTATTCTTTCTGTTTTTTAAGGTTATAAAATATAATTAATCATACAGTAACATCTAGTAAGAAACATTTGGAAGGTAGGATTGTCAAACAAATGGAAGGATGCATTCAGTTACCGGAGGTTTGACCTCCCTTGATTTTTACATGTCCTCCGCCCATCTTTTTCCTCCGGTTTTCTCCCCTTTCATAGACCTGTCACTATGTCGCAGTAGGGCCATAGTCTCAGAGGTTCGTTTAATATTTCGTTATCACAATTTCTCCTCTTATTGTTTTCTTTGTTGTGGCCGCGGGAAGTGGTTAATGGTGGAGGGAGGTTGCTATGAATTTTCATGAGGGCTCATATATTTGATATCTCGTTGTCTTTTTGGATTGAAGCATGAAATGTGACATTCTTTTGGCGCCACTTGTTTTCGGTACCGTTGTGAACGGTTAGTTCGATGAATAAAGATTGGATCTGGTAATACGTTCCGTACGGACATCGAAAAAAAGTACAGGTTACAAATCACTCCTTCCTTAATAGAAATATAACCCAGATATATTGATATATTTCGAAAGACAGATTAATTTAAAAGCACGTCAGTGATTTTGTGCGATGTTTCGCTTGACGAAGAATTCGACTAAGTACGGTAATAAATTTCCGTATTCATGTATTGGAGATCTGTAATAAATTATTTAGAGTGAGTTATTTGTATTCTGCATTCGCACAATGCTACCAATATTTGCCATTTGTTAAAAGTTTGCTTGAGTAGATTCGATAATATCCAGCTATTCGAAAACAGTATTTAATATTTGGATATCAAAGGAATTCCTGGGCAATAGAATCGCGTGACTTCTGAAATAAAAAAGAAATCGAATTTCGAAAGAAACACCTCCTGGAATTCAATTTCAAACGCAAACAGGACGTTTTTCATCTGAAATTTATTCGAGGGAGCATAATTTGATTAGATCCGTGATGTTACAAGGAATTGAATGGACGGAGATACATTACCTAATAATTTAAACGTGTGAGGGGAAACAAAAATATTACAGAAAAAGCGATTCGTCCTGCGTGATGTGAAATCATCCATTGCATCCACAGAACTTTGCTCAATTCTAAGAAACTGACTCGGTTCTTAGGCGCTATTTATTTCCTCGTGGTTTAATTCTTAAAAGAGGAGGAAATTCGTTTAATTTGTTTATTCACGATATTCGAACGTTAGCATTCTGCTAGGAGTAGAGGTATTTTCGACCCATCTCTCCATATATCTCTCAAAGCACTTTTTCCTCGTGGAAAGGTCGGTGTTTCTTTGAAACGAGCCCGATGCAGCGCATTATCCTGTCGGTGCTAATTACGCAATAACTTCTCTGTAAATGGGTACGAAGGGCCACGCGGGAGGGAGTCGCCTCCACCGTCAGATTCCACTGGTCCAAGTTGAATTCCACCGCAGACTCCCTGCAGCGAGCCCCCACGAATGTCGGGGGGTCAGCGGAGATTCCGATTCCGTCTAAAAAGAATAGGGAGTCGTAGAAGGGGAGAGGAGAGACCTCCGTTCAATATAGAAACGGGACGAAGACGCATAAAAAGGATGTTTTAACGATCCTCGGGACGCGGGAACCAAAAATCCATTCGTTTTGAGGGAAAATTGTCGATTACGTCCCGTTGCTTATATTTCGGCGAACGTTTACTTTTTCTGAAGCGCGGGGGAGAAAAGGTTTCGGAAAGTGGTCCCTTAGCTGTTGACAAGGCCTTTCAGATCCGACGGGAAATTAAAGTGCGGCGCGATGTTCTTCTGTTTTTTCGCGTGGGAAATTTACGTTACGGTGGTGCTGCGAGAGGATGCGGAGATGAAAAGATAAAACGAATGGGAGAGTAATTTAAACTCGAAGTGCATTGCGAATTTAGGGGGCAATGCGGGTATACGTTATGCGCTTTTGATCGCTGGTTCGATCGGTGAAGGAGGACATTGCCGGGGTAGTATACAAGTACTGAAGGGTATTTCGTGAGAGGGAAGAGGGTGATTCAAACACAAGCATCCAAAAGGACCGATCGTGCTTTTTCTGGATATGTCAGGGCCAGAAATAAACAGGAATTTTCGTCGATTCGAGAAAAATCCATGAAACGTGCAAGGTTTCATCAATTTTTAAATAAAATTTATTTTAAATCATTTATACGATCATTTAAATCATTTATGTAAATTCATATAAAAATCAATTCATGCAATTTCATAAAATATTAAGTATATAAGTAATGTAAATTTTTCAGAATTGTACTCCCTGCCACCACTCATGGTCATGCACCTACTAGCAGTGATAAATTTGTAATAATAATGAAGAAGGAGAGAGCAAAATTTACTGTTTAATTCATAGGTGGGGAACCTGAGGCTTTCGGGTCACATGCGGCCTTTTACTCACTTCCAGTATGAATTGCCCATATTTAAATAATTTTGCTTCCCAATATCGCTAACGATGCCTAATGAAAATAAAAGGGAAATTATTCTCTTTTAATTTACTAAGCAAATGAGCTCGTTTTCACATACATAATTTCGATCGAAATGCTATTTAAGCCGAGTGGCCATTTCATTTACAGCAAATCGGACTGTGTTCCCGCTCTGTTATTCTTGGTGGAAAATTATAACTGAATATGGCATAGCATAAGTTTCCTACAAATAAAGTTCAAGACAGTGCACGTTGTGACATGTGACGAATAAATTCATCAACAGTGTCGCCTACAAGTTTCTTTTATAACTGCTCTATAACATCCAAAAATTAGAACTTAATAAACTTATTGACAAAGAAATCAAATACATACGCTTTGTTCCCAATCTGAAAAGTTCCCCACTGAATGTAGCTTTATTCTTTCTTATGTAAAAAGAGAAATGGGAATTCCAATGTTAATAACATATTTTCTTTAAGAATTAATGAAATCCTTCTGGGCATTGAATAAGCTTTAAAGGAGGATGTGCCTAAATGTCTACATCTTTACTCTGTTTTCCTTTGCTGAAGTTTTACTTTAGGGCTACCTTACAATATTATCGAATAGTTATCAATGACGTTCAATTGGTCCGGTGAGATATTGACAGTTATATTGATATATTAAATATGAAAGAAAATTAAAACAATTTAATTTTTATTGAATCTCTGTCAATATATCGAAGATATGTCAATAGTATTGTCACGTGTGAGGAGTATATTGCGCAATATAGAATTCGCAGAGTATGTATTGCATAACTGTCGGTGAAATCATCTTCGTATCTCCATCATCTTCGTATCTTCTTTATATTACTGGCGAAACCAATGCAACTGTATGCTGAAACAGTTGCTCGTCAGTTCGCAAAAATTGCGATGCTCATCCGACCTTTAGTGAGTTCTCGGAGTAAATTCCCATTGGAGTTTGTAACACTATTTCACACTTAGTAGTTTGGCAATACTACTTCACACTTTTCTCTGTCCTATAATTTTTTGCATCATGAGCGCCATAGACAAATCAAAAGCTATGCTCGAATCGAAATTACTCGGAGAAAATGTAACTACGTTCGTCATTGTTCAAAGCAAGATAGTCACTGACATTCAAAGAATCAATAATATCGAGTAGTGAGAAGGACATCCATTTTTTCCAATTCTTTCCATTTTGATTCAGTAATCAAAATAGGAATACGTAAGAATAAATGGGAATGTGTTGCCCGACTTAAACTTTGATTAATCTTTCCCGAGAAGCACATGCGTCATTCTAAAACATAAATTGGTTGTTTAAAAAGATATTCCGTATGTGTTACGCGTTATTGAAAGAAATTCCTTGTGTCTCAGTTTGTAATAGATACTCTAAAGCTGCAAAAGAGAAATGTAATAAGGAAGTAAAGCATTTGATGGAAATATGTTTCTCGTCAGAGAAGTTTTTTAGATGCAAATGAACGAACGTAAGTCTTCTCATATAGGTTCAAATTCCGCCAACCTTTAAGATGAGGGGATAGTTGCGAAACCAAGATTAAGCTTAGGAAAATATCAGTGTTCCCTGTAGCCGCATTTGGAATCTAATCTTCTAGTCTGACAGCTTAGATCGCCAATTTTCTCCGTAATANTAAGAGTAAGACTAAATATCTTAAGACTATAATTTCGAAAATAAGAAAGAGAATAGAAGAAAATAATTTCAGATACTTTCTAAACATATTTAATAAATATTAGAGCTCATCTTCGTCTACTGCCCTCGAAAGCCATAACACATCTTTGCCTTCTGCGTATGAATATGTCAGGTATGCAAAACTTTTGGTCTGTTAGATGACTTTCCCAACTTTCTCGTTAATTAAAATTGCATAGGGTCAGTAATAAATGAAGATATAAGGAGAAAAAGTCTAATACAGCCGGGAATCGAACCTGGGTACCACGACAGAACAATCTTTCTTTAAAATCCTTAGGCTGTGATGGAACTCGGTGTTTGATGGGTCCTATGGAGCACACAGAGTACCATCGTAGCCTAAGAAATTGAAGGAGAGGTTATACTGTCGTGGTACCCAGGTTCGATTCCCGGCTGACTTTTTATCTTGCCGTGGTAGCTAAGAGGTCAGAACATCCGCCCGGAAAGTGGGAGATCGGGTTCTATTCCCGGTTGCGGCAGACTATTTCTCTTTCATTTCTTCATCTAAATTCAAGCATGTGAACCATGCGTTTATCATCGCTTATCTAGGGTCAGTTATAGTTTGAGAAAGGAGCGGTAGTAGGCAAGGCGTTGTGCGTATAATATATAAAACTTTTCTTCACATGGTAACGAGATTCATAACGAGTAAATTTCTTTCCGTTATTAACCCTTGTGTAGGCACCCGACTTTACCTACGTTGTTGGGCACCCGGGGTACCCGGGTACCCGGGTGCCTACACAAGGGTTAAGGCAAAACGTAGAGAACCGTACAATCTCGGACGCTGGCAGAACGTCGATGAAAGGACATAAACGCGGAAGAGCAAGTAACAACCCGATCATGATACGCGGATTCTAAATCGGGTATTTCGTAAATAGAAAGCAGATAGGAGTGTATTTTCGCGCGGCTTTTACCGCGGGAATCCCCCGCGAAGGCCGAGGATGACGAGAAGGCGGGCAGTGTTGGCGAAGGAATTTGGCCTCCGAATAGTACACCACGGGGCGGCTCCAGTCATTCGTGACAAAGAGATGATTCACCTGTATTTAGTCGGCACGGGGACGTTTTGACTAATTTGGCAACGGCTACATTTTAAGTCGGCGCGTCCGTGTCCGTTCAAGCGGAAGCCTCGCCAAAACCCGTTGCGGATTCCTACTGTCAGATACATCATTCGACAGAGTGCTTGAGCTAGAGCCAAACCCTTCCTGCTCTCGCCCAGGACTTGAGGCGTGGAGCTCCGATGTTCCACCTTCGTGGAATTTGCGAACGTTTTCAATACCGAGTAGGAGAGAGTGGCGCCGCAAGAAAAGTCCATTGCTGCTTCCGCAACGAATCTTTTCCCAAGCGCGATTCGTTATTCTTCTCGAAATATTGTATCCACAGCCGCGCCCAGCCGATCTGCCATCCGGGTGCGAAGAATTTGCCGCCCCTTAAAATTAAATACCAAAACATTAAATTTCCTGATTTACTGGTCAAAATTATTTTGCAAAACTTTGAAAAACCATTGTATCCTGACAACGTCCCCAACTTAGATTGATCACGAAACATCGGTGATAATCAATTATGCAGATTCCGTATGCTGACATAGTAAATTGTCATTATGAGTTAATAGTTATCGCTACTATATATGAACGTGTCTTAGGAAAATTCTGTTACGTCATAAATTACTTCGATTTAATTCACTGCACAAAAATTCCTTTCTCGTCTTGAGCAATCCGTGATTCTTTCCTCTAAATGTTTGCCGATCTTTGGCTTTACAGCGTATTCTTTCCTTGATAACTCGTGTGTTAAACACGGAAAGGAACAAGTAATGTTGTTGTAATAATAATATTGGTTGGCTACGCTTCTGTTACCGTCCTTTAGATGCCGCCGCCCGGGTGCGATGCACCCAATGGCTGTGATTGCATCCATCAGATCTGCGGTCCTTAATCAGTGATTGAAAAACTCCTGGGAGTCAGACGCGTTCCAATAAAAGCACACAGTTTATTTTGTTACTTGCAGTTATGGAAACCAGTAAGAGAGTAATGATTTATCATGCTGGGTTTTTGAGTTTGTTCCATACTCATTGCAGCAAAATATTTAACTAGGAAGGTTATGCACGAAAAGCGGCTAGGGATATTTATTTAAGAGGGGAAATGGACATGAAAAAAATCTGACTGGATCGAGATTGGAACCCGGGTCCTCAGATCCGGGCGCAAGCTCTGACAATTCAGCTTTCCAGCCAGAACATTTCTCCATGCCGTTTTGGGAGACTAAATAAAAATGAGAGATTCTTTCGATGAAAAGAATCGCTAAAAATTCATGACTGTAGTACATTGGTATGTACCTTGGTTAACGGCGGTAATTCGTCCCAAGGTTGTCGTAGTTACCATCGTTACCCAAGGTGTGATTCTCCATAATCTTTCTGCTTGTCAAATATGCAGATAAAATCCATTTAAAATCATTAAAATATGTTACATATAATTCTATAACTTACCAATGAAATTTTCAGGAAAAATTTCATTGGTAAGTTGAGTGGAAATAAAAGAAATTTTTAACTATCAATCTTCACCAGAAGGCGTCGCAAACCAAAGACTACGTCGTGTATGGTCAAAGCCACTCGTCAAGTACATCATCAACCAAGCTACCTCTGTATTTCCATCACTAAATAAACTGAATCCATTATTACTCAATGTTTAATTACCCAATTAGTATTTTTAGAGTCCACTCAGTTTTCGCCGCGTTTTGTTGGTAAACAGTATATGTGAAGTAAATTTTGTAAATCGGTGTTGATGAGATGCCAACCGCTGAAGATCCGCTGCACTGGAAGAATTTGGTGATTCATCCTGTGGTTCAAAAATAATTCCAGCCTAATAATAGGAGTAACGGCGAAGGTAAATTAAGTTAAGTTGAAGGCGATGTTAAATGTGAAGGAAAAATTGTATACGCTAGGGTTCCGAGTCGTTTCAAGGCTTTCGACCACTTGAGAAATTTTTGAAGGTGTCATAAACTCTCTTCATGTCGTGAATTATTAAGATCGTCGTTAAAATCAAATAAGGGCCTTTCAAAAATGAATATCCCTCAGTTATACTTCCTGAAATAGCTTCCCAGTGATCACTGACGGGGTAGAATGTATTTGGCCGCTGATTGTGAAGCAACAAATAAATGAGATTCTGTCTTTACCCCTGACGATGCCTTCATGGATGACGAAATGTGCATTTGGAGTATCACGTTGTAGACGGTTGTTGGATTATATTTGTTAACTTAATCATCTGTGACCAATTCCATTCATTTCTCTCTTTTTGCATTGCTGGGTTTTTGGAATTCTCACAACAAGCGGTATATAACAAGTCGATTATCTTATATATAATATATGACTTAATTTGTTCAGTTATTTACCATGCTCGTGATCATTTACGGCCAATTACCGCTTTGCTTTTATAAAAGTATATAGTTATAAAAGTTTTATGAATTTTTATCACGTCTGCGAAAGATAAGAAATTTATCAGAAAACGGTGCGTGAGATTTGGAATTTCAGCACTTCAAGACGATAAGCAGAATGAAGACACCTTGTACGTAGAAAAACACGCATTAGTATCAGTATACATCTCTTCTAGGCTTAAAACAACAGTTGATATGACAACCCGGGAGCTCCCAAAGTGAATTTTACCTATTAGCTTAATTTTTCATTTGGGCCCAAAATCATTCCAGAAACATTCCAGCGTAGAGTATCTACACTGTGGCCATGTGGTGGATAAACGTGTTTATAATATTCCTTCCATTCGAGTAGTTAAAGAATTCCCGTGGATTCGTTTTATTAAATGGAAGCATCAGCAGTTTGGTAGAGCCCTGCACCGACACGAAAATTCTCATTATTCTTATCATCTGTATATATTCTGGTTATACTATTTTTTAATCGGTTCTCAATGCTTTTAGCAAATGTAGAGTTCTGTATATTTTTTTATTTTATGTTATTTAATTAAGTAATGCATTTTATCGAGCTTTTCTGGTCGCTAATTTCAGTATCGGAATTTTAATCTCTTATTTTATGATAAAAACGTTCGTTTGAGCATTGGTGCATCTAATTTTGATAGAGTTAATGGAGAAATCTTTGAGAGTAAGTTCAACTAATGCAAGGAGATTCTATTCATCAGTAAAATTCCTTTTACGAACTCCCAATTTGCATATCCTTGTTTGAAACGTATTAATTATGAAAGCGAGATAGACTTCAAACATCGCGCAATATCAGATTTCTCTTCAAAGCTGTGGCTATAGCAAAAGGCGTTAGGATGGCTGGAAGCGATTTTGCAGTTCCAAATCCGAGACTAATTTAAAAAGATAGAACTCTAGCTTTGCGAATGCCGGCTATAAATATCCTGGAATGACGTGTCTTTGTTGACAAAACCTCATAGCCGGATTGAAATAGGCTCGGAAGGTAAATATGACGAAATTTCAGGGCGAGTTGTTTTTTGATGGTTCAAGGCGTGTGCCCTTTGGACTTGACTCTTTCGGGGGATGTGTGGGGGAGGGAAAAACCTCTCTGGCGCCATGGCTAAAGAGGATTCATTCCAAATGGCGCCCACTTTAGATGCGTCACAGCGTATGCAATTATAGAGTGCGAATTTTAGCTCACCAAGGTGTGGGAGAGGTGGTCGAGAGGATTATGAGCTGGTGAAGATTTTTGTGGACCCTGGGATGAATTGATTAACGGACTTACTAAGGTCAGAGATTTGTAGCTTAGTTGCCGATATTAATTTAGCGATATTGTCGCGAGATGTAGCGACTTTTCCTTCTTTAAGCGATTGATTTTCTCTTCTAGCGACTTTTCGTACTCTATGAAATATGTTCTATGTCTTCCGTCGTCCTCTACTCACTCTTGACATAGAATATTTGTCCTGCTTTAATTTAGAAATACCATTGATGATGACGCTATTATAGCTTAACTTATTTGAGAACTATATATTTACCTCCATAAATTCCATTCTTTTCAGCTATGTTTAAACTATTTTCATCGATTATTATTTTCTGGTTTTAGCGACTTTTTAGCTACTTTTCAGGTTGCGTCTAGCGACATTTTCAAAAATAAATTGGAATCCCTAATTCCTAATCAGTGTACCGCGGTACTTTGCCGTGAGTAAGCTCTGGCCGTGTCGCATGTCATCAAAGGGTGCCATTATTTTCATTTTACGTGGTGTGACCCAACATCGAAACCCTGAGAGGACTACGGAGAGTCCTGCTGGTCCGATGATGGGGGGCCCGTGCCCAAAGTTAAACTCGTTTAACGTTGTGGGAAAGGACTCGTTAATGGAAAATGTGCCAGGGACTTCTCTGCTTGACCCTGGTTTCAAATGATTTACCCGTGGACATAATATTTTCCAAGTCATTACACTATTTTGTGACGGATGACGCCTTATCGTGCCAAGTTACCTAAACCCTTTTCCTTATATATCCTTAGCTGTCAAAGCAGATTTAAAAAATGCAACTATGCTACCATCCGTTGAATCACCTTATGATACAAAACAATACGAATAATCTATTGCACCTCTTAGCAAGCTAAACCTAGTTCATTAATAATGCATTTCTAAATATTAATAAAGGAAAATACCCGTGCCAAACGGGAATTGAAGGCAATTATTGTCTGAGCGATATTTTAAAGTTATCATTTTCTAAATGATATCGTAAGCGAAAAGTTCCATAGAGTTAAAATTGAGGCGGAATCCATTGCACCGTGAATTCCTTACAGCGCTATTCCATAGCGTATTTAAATAAAAAATTGAAAGTAAACAAACAAACTGGACTTCAACAATTGAATTTGTCGTCCGGACGACGTCGTGTCGAAAATGATGAATTTTGATATTTGGACCCGAAACCTATACTCGACGGTAGGAAATGAAGTCTTTATGAAATTTTCTTTCTTACGATACTCGACTCCGTACAACGAGTCCTTCTATTTTAACTTTTCAAAAGAAATGAAGCCTGTAAGCATTTAAAATGAACTTTACTTGTATTTCTTACGGGAAACATTTTACTCGTTTAGGATCGAACCGAGGACTAAAGGGCACATGTTAAGTAGCCTTTAATCTGTATTGAGAAGAGATGTAATAATGTGCTAATCTTCAAAGTTGGAAAACGTTTAGTCACAGAGTTTTAGGGCAAAATAAAGTTTACCCTCCCCTACTTTCCCCGCCTCTCTTTCTTTCGCCTCCGCCTATGACATCATTAGAAACGTAATGGTCCATTTAACCATCGAAAGATGTAAGATGTCGATATGAAAAGTAGACTATGCGTCAATTCAGGACATATGTTATCATCCTGTCAGATTTATCAAAATCGTTTGGACAGTTTTTGCGTGATGCGATAACAGAGAGACAGACATAATATTTTTATATCTACCACCTTCTTGAAATTTTATTTCATGTACAGGAAAGACTCTTTCGGATTTATTTTAAGTTCAGATTGTTAAAAATACCCAGCAAAAAAATAGCGGAACAGGCTTTTTTAAATAGCCTATTCTCGTATATTCATTAAGATTTACTATTTACATAAAGAAGGATTCAGAGATCAGTTTTTTAAATGTGCTATGAAAGGTTCATAAGGTTTAAAGAGTCGACAGAAAAAGTGCGTAAGCTATTTATTGTGCCGGGAATTTTAAAGTAAGTAACATTTGCATCATAGGCAAATATAGGATGTGAAGTTCCGCTCCCTTTTATCTCATATACTTAGTTTGGTACGTATTGTATGATTTATTTCTTTAGTAAACCTCAGAGATGTTCCATAATGTGTTTAAGAAGGATATGACCTCAATAGCTCGAACCAGATTATGTTATTTCTTAAATTACAATGTTCTCGTTTCTTGAGCTGGAATATCACCAAACAAGCGTAAGATCTATCTACGTTAATAACTCATCATTCTACGACATAACCCACGTCTTTTGGATGCAATATAATTCCGCCGTGAAGTGCTATTAAAACTTACTTTGTGAACACCGGACTGAAAAACACTGGGCGAATTCCACAAAAAATACTTTTATTCCCGTGTACGATCGCTTTAGTTACATCGTAGTATTGCTAGGTGATGATGTCACCATAACATCATAATTTGATGATGTCATCATGTAACGAAACCGGTCGGTATAGTATAGTATAGTATTGTTAAAAGTGCTTCGACAGCTTAGGTCATTTTGCACGTAGGACCCCACCGGGAATCGAACCTGGGACCGCTTTCACGACACCGGTCGGGCATAGGAATAAATATATTTCTTTGTGGAACCTATCATTTGTTTTTCTTTACGGTGTCGTCATGGAGAAGTTCCACCAGGTAGAATAGAAAACGTCTTTATTCAGAGCGAGATTGGGACTAAAAGTATCTTCTTACATCTAACCCTATTTCATTTTGAAAGTGGATAATAGTAGAGAAAAAATAGTAATGAAAATAGAAAAGGAAGAAAGTACAGAGTGGATTTAAAGAAACCTAAGCCCAAAGCTTAGGAATAAATGTCCACTTCAGGAAAAAACCCACAGGAAGGGGGGTGTGAAAAACCTGCGAAACCCTTCAGATAGTGATAGTTAAATTTTAAATTTAAAATCAAAGAAAATAAATCTCCGTAACCTGAAAAGAAAACATTCACAATAAAAGAAAAAAAGCGTACAATGGCATGGAAAAGTGTCCATGCCAAAAGACATTGAGCAATGAATGATTAAATAGGAACAATAAAAACATACAGGTTAAAAATATACAACACAAAATGTGTTGTTCAGGTTACTCCTGAGTATGTTTATTTTATTTTATGAAATCCATTTCCTTCGTAGAATTTAGTAAAAATCATCATTATAAACTTTGAATATTAAAACTAACCAAATGTGTGCAATATGTTTATATTTTATTCTTTTAGCTGAATGTTTTCAGTGTTTGAAACTCATGTTTCACAAATACTCCATCTTTTCCCTCGGAAGCATTGTCCGTTCTCCTTACCTCGGTGAGCTGAAACTGATGATTCACGGGCCACGTAAAAGACTTTCAGGGGCTGATTTTGGATCACTGGTCGCAGTTTAGGGATCCATGGTGTAATGTTACTTGAACTAGCCCGCATTCTTCGTACTAGGTTTACCGATGTCCGGCGCCTGGAAACCATCCATGGAATTCTGGCACTTTGATCGGAGTCCTCGAGAAAAAAATTGCTCAAAGACTTTTCCACGTGCGTGAGATTTGTAGCCTACTCTCAAGGGGCCGTCCCTTGTGTTTATTCAGAAAGGGAATTTACAAAGAATTTCTTAATCGAAGTTGATTTTTCCTCGAGTTATATCATTGTAACAAGGTCAAATTTAATGAATGAAGAGTTGTGTTAGTTGATTTGTCGTCGGAAAAATACTTTAGAGTTGTATTTTCAATTGGTTGGTATGCTCTAGGTCTGATTGTTTTCGTTCAAACAGAAGTTAAGGTCTGTTTAGAATCGGTCGATAAAATAAGTGTTCTAAAAGTTAGAGGTAAGAGAAAAAGAATGCGTGGGGAATTAAAGGGGGTCCCAAGCATCAACACTCCAAAGCATAATGAATTACTGTAAGAGTTGTATTTACAATGAATTTTCGCGGAAATGAGGTAAAACACACTTTTCAGGGGTTCAAAGCGGAATCTTCATTTTCTGAAATAAATCGATTTAAAAAATTTGTTTCTTATTATTATTTAAATGTCTTTTTTCTCGCCACAAAGTGACGGTGTCATGGGAACGGTCTGATGTCAAGTTCCATACATTAACAAAAATAATTAGCCTTCATTTTAAAATGTTCTGATTAAATGACATTATTATTATTATTACTACTACTAATACTATTGTTATGGTTGTTGTTGTTATTTTTGATTTCTCTCACTTTTTGTGGTCTAATGTCGGTATTTTGACGGGTCTTTACCAAGTCAATATTATTATTATTGTTGTTGTTGAAATCCTTGCTGATAGGCCACAAGCTAGGTGACAATGTCTTCACAAGTTAAAATACGTCAAAAAGAAGCATTTAATATTATACAGACAAATATTCAGAAATCGATGCTAATCTCCTTCACAACAGCCAAAATTTAATTTATAACAATATTGTTGCATCTTCAAATCTCACTAATTTATACATCCAAATACAGCAACATCCCTGTCACATACAGTTACATTAACATCAAAGGCTATAATACGTTCAACAACAATACAGCTAGATACATTAATAATACTTTGAATGTATAAGGTTTTTTTATGTTTCACAACCATTAATGCCGGTTGTGACAAAATAAAGATTCAACTTTAATTCACCTAAATGTTAATTTATAAATCCATTTGCCTCTGAATACATAAATCCACAGCAGTATACCTAAAGAACATCATATTTTTACTGAAATCTTTTGTCCATCCAATATAATACAGTCTCCCTAGGTTCCCCATCAAATAACAGATGTCCAAACATTAACAGAATTAACGGTTAAAATGGCAAATAGGTATCGTGTTTTGTACAAAAATTTTGCATCGATTTCTAAATTCTTTTAGTATTCGTAAAGGTCTTAAGCGATTCTTCAGGCAACAATTCCACTCCGTTATTCCTCGATTGAATAATGAGTGTTTAGCTACATCTGTCCGTACTTTCTTAGTTTGAGTTTATGTTCATGATCTTCCTTTTCCTTTAAATTAGTTTTCTGAATCTACTTTTTAGTTCGTCAAGTATAAAAAACAACATATTCTACTAAGGTAAATTTTTCCATTAAGCCAGGTTAATTTAGCAATTCGTTCTCCTTGGTAACCAGTTTCTATGCTATGCATTGCGCCAATCAAACGCGCTCGTATCCGTTTGCCCACTCATCCCACTCCCCATTTCCTAAGTTCTAGAATTACAATATTTCATGATACATTAAATAAGTTAGTTGATTATTAATAAAACAATAACCTTTAGAAATCCCTGTTGAGATGTCGAAACCATTTTCTAGAATATATTTCGATGACTTATCATTCCGTTTCCTTATGTGAATACTTCTTTATTTGTAAAATAATTTTTTTGAAATTTCCTCTTGAGACTCGTGATACTTTTTCCTTGTAGATGGTGATTTTATTGTGCATTTTGATGATTATACTAATTACTTCCAACCTAAATTAAAAATTGCCTTGTCGGTACTTCGTGTATATGAATAGCAGATGGCATTAATTGCTTGAAATTTGGGTATTATATCATTAAGATAGTTTCATGTTGAAGACATCAATTTGAAATGCTTCATTTAATGCGTTTCATCTTCGTTACTTACAAAAACATGTCAGTATCGTGGTAAACAAGGAAATCGGTTTCTGGGAAACATTTTTATGTATTATTTATAGGGGTTAAAGTTTAGTAGGCATCCATGAAAAGAAGATCTTGTTTCTGATTTATTAATCTCTTTAGTATATTTTCCTCTAAGAATGTCCTCTCGGAAAGAAGCTTAATTCATGAATTATTAAAAGAAATCCGACGAATGGAAAAGTTAAACGCTAGATAAATATTTCCTAATTTGATCTTCATTAAATATTAATCTATAGAAATTATAATAATATATAAAAAATTGGGAAAAGAGGCTCATAATATTCTCAGCGTAATTACTATGTATTTGTAGTAATTTGTATCATACTCTCACAATTTTGATTTACTCGTCTAAGTCGAAGAACATCAACTCTCCACTAGGAGGAAAGTTTTGGTTTAAATTAAAAGTAAATTTCATCTGAAGTTTTATTTAGTTATCAACGTGTAACGTTTGATTAACGTTTAATTTCTTAAGAAAAAAAATAGCGAAAAATAACTAGCTTTTCAAGTAGGAACAAGGAAATGTCGAACTTTTACAAACCACTGTATTTTTTGGAAGGCAACCACGATTTTGTTTCTTGAAGTCATCATCATGTACAGAGGCAAAACACAAATGTGATGTATACGAGAAGAGATGAGAGGAAAACGAGGGGAAAACAATTCCATTAAATATTGTTGTCAGAAAAAGTTCGACTTTTCCTTATGTCTTCGTGGAATCCTACCACGATGAGAGTGATGAGAAATTCTTATTCTAGCAGCATTTATTTCACGAGTAGTTCAACGAACCAGTGCCAACAACTTTGCTATTCCTTCTCTACGTTTGGCTGAATTTGTTATCACTTAGCGAATTTGGGCAATATTCGCGATGTATTTTTTAATTGAAACCAATTTCTTTCATTCACGTATTGAATATTCTCTGTCCAACGATTTTACAATACAGCAGTACTACTCTAATGCGGGAGAGAAAGAAAATTTGGTTGGTGTGATAAATTCATATTCTTATCGAATGTTAATATGAAAGTTCATTCTCCCATCGTGGGCAATTTAGCGATTTTTGCGCTAGATCCATTTTCTTAGCTATTTTTTCTGTTTTAGCAATGTAGCGCCTTCTATCTTGCATGCTCTGTTTCGTAGACCCTCCACTATGCATTTTTAATGTTAAAGGCTTGACTTATAAATCAAAATCACAATACTTTTCATGCATATAAGAAAAATTTCATGCTGTACGTTTAAATCATACAATACCAGGGCTGATGTTACATTTTTAAGAAGCGAATTTAACTCATTATTTTTCAAATACTGTTTAGCGATCTATTTTTTAAAATTTAACTATGCTATTAGATGGGATGCTCTACTTCTACTAGTTATTCTATTCGAACGACCGCTTTTGCCGATTGATCACTATCATCCGATGATATACTTCTGTATCATCAAAGTCGCATTGCTTTCAGTGACATTTAGCTACTCTTCAGGGTTACACTTACCGACGTTTGAATAAATAAATCGCATACCTCCATCAGTTTGCTTGTCATGTACGTAATTTAGATCGTGTGATTAGAATGTAGTGCAGTAAAAAAAGATGGATAGGAACGAAAGAATTACATTTCTGTGTGAATTTCCTAATGGTTTTCCTTCAAAAAAAACTTTTCTCTATAGCATAAGATAATTTTAGTAGATTCTCGACGTAGTTTTGACCTGTTGTTGAATAGGGATAGGTCTAGAAACTTTCCAATGTGGAGCGATTCAAGGCTATTTCCTTATAAATTAAAAAATCCTTACAATATTTTTATACACGAGGTGTGATCAAAAAAGCGGAATCTTTTAATTTCCTGGGCTGTATGATTCCAATTGTCAATTTTTTTTTCTGTTTATTGGTACCCATGTCCCTAACGTACATTGTTATGGCAGCCATTTTGAAAGCTTAGTCTATTGTTGGCAGTCAAAAAGGTTACATAAGTGTTCTACCTTTCGGTAGGTCAATGTGCCCTAATATTCCCTATTCATAGCCTTTTCCTTAGTTATGAATAGGGAATATTAGGGCACGTGGACCTAAACGTGTTTAACTGCGATGCGGCAAAAATGGAACAAACAAATTCGCATTAAATCGTGCTTAATAAGAATAGAAATGGAATAAAGTGCTGCACCACATTGGAAATGTTAAATGTTGCTATATGCGACGTTGCCACCGGACAGTTGTCCACTAGTAACGTGTTTACTTTATAATAATTATAATAATAATTATAAACTCGTCTCCAATTAACTTTTATAATGTTTTTTTTTCGTGATGAATGTAGCAGATGTTTAGTTATTGAGGAGAAAGTTCACAATCAGATTTTAATGCTAACTCGTTACATCTTAGGCAATTTATCAGTGTATCGAAGACACATGGGATCGCGCCTTTTTCCTTTGGATCCCCCAATATTATCAAATCTGCACTTTGGCTGCTCTGTAAGGTCACTCTTGGAATAGAATTCAGACTTAGCTACTTCATATCTATAGGCTATCATCTTTATTGAGTGAGGACCCAAAATTAATACCGGACTGTGATAAGTTGGCCCAGGTATCATGCGCTCGAGGGTACGGATTTAAGCTCAGAGGTGTGCTTTGTGAAGGCCGTGTATAACACTGTGTCAGTGTGCGGATTGCATAAGAGCGACGGGTTCTGGGGAAAGCCAATTTCCTGAGGGTGGCGTTGAGAAATGGCTTGTTCAGTGTGCACTAATTTCAAGTAGGAATGCGGAATTCACGGTCGATAGCGCGGTTTCAAAAAAAAAAAAACCTGTACTGCTCGTAAAAGTAAGGTGAAAAGTATTGGTTTCTTTTTGGTTCCACTCCATGAAGACTCAATTGGCAGGAACTAGGTATTTGTCTTCTGTGATGAGCACAGCGTTTATTTCTGCGTGAAAATGCTAGGTTTTCTCCCTTCGCATGTTGTCTAGGCGTTCCCCCTACTCACATCAAGTGAACTTAAACTGAATTTCTTCCTACATGCTAGACGCACCGACTATAATAATTACCTCATTCTGGTAGTACTTTTTACGATTTTCTGTCTGTGATTGTCATTAAATTTTCATATTTAATAATGATAATGTCTTATTAGCCGAAATTTAGTCTATTCAGGGCACTTTTACAATTGCGCTTTCAAAAACAGATACAAACAACCATGCCCTAACCAAGATTCGTACCAAAGGATCTACGTTTTGATTGGCCAGCCCGCTAACACCTAGGTTACCGAGTTGTTTTAATCAACACATTTAATAACAGTTCATTAATTTCGAAATTAGACAGAAATTTCGCTGTCTTTTGTATAATTATCAAGTAGAACTTCATTGTTGCCTCACATTCACCCAGGTATTACAAACCACGTAATTATAAACTATCTTACCATCCTTTATGCTAACTAATTATTTAATCTATTTCTCCCTTTCCTTCAATCTTTCTTACAGATATCGTTTTCACACACCTCTTCTATTTGTGGGTGTTTTCCTGGTGTGGAAACATTTTTTTCTGTGATAAATAATCAGCTTATCTCCCTCCGAAAAACAATTCTTTCTTTCCTTCCTTAACACCCATTGCCGGCGTACCAGTAAAAAATCTGCGTATATTTTAGCTTTAAAACCTATATCATTGTACCTAGTAGTGTTTTTTTCCCAAGTCTGACAATGGGTCAAATGGAAGATGGGATATTCTATTCCCAATTTCGCCCAATAAATGCGTTTGTATTGTATTGAATAAAACGACGAAAAATTGGAATATAATTTATCGCTTTTCTTTACCATTTTTTACTTTTATCCTCTTTACTAATTTTGTAGCCACTCGAGTGTTGTTCACTTATCGACACAAGTATTGACGTATGGGTATTTAACCCGAGTCTACGAAAATATGTGTTAATTTTGTTCATGACAAGTTAGTAAATGACTCCAAAGTAGATTAGTGTTCGTATTAGAGATAAAACTGCTCTATAGGTTGTCAAGATAAATCGTTTGGAAGTTAGTCATCGTTTTTTTCCGTCCATCAGAATTGGCGAACATGGTCTGATATATTTCGTACTCGATTCATTATATGTCTAAATCCCAAAATAGTCTTTCTCTGCGATGCTTCTATTTAGGTTATTACCTTACATTTACTTCAAAAAGTTAAAATCAATTAAATATTATCACCTCAGTTTAATGGAATTTTTGGTGTTTCGGTTTAAGGTTGCGTAATTTTTATTCTAGAGTCGATAGTAGCGGAGTTCACTTGAAGCAGAAGAAAAGCGTTATTAATTTCTGTATTTTAATGATAATGGGAGCTGATGTTGTAACAGCCAAAACTCGATTATTTTTTCGCACTCCAAGTACTGTATGCATAATGTTCCTGCCTCTTTCCTATTATGATCAATGAAATGTTTTTCATTTCTACTTTGGTACGGGTTGAAGAAAAAATCTTTCGTTTCCTTTTTGTCTTGCAATTATTCCTTTCCATGGTTGCAACAATGTGAGAGATACTGAAGTAAGGATCATGCTGAATAATGGCATTAAATTTGGCCTCTCCTTTTTAATCGTTAAGGAAGGCGTTAATCGTATGGTCATGGTATTGCACCAACAATTATGCTTTTATAGCTCAGTGAGGAAAGCTAAATCCAACTAACTAACTCATGCTCTTGTCTTACAATACTCATTACGTATTCATCGCTTAATAATATACTTCATAATTTTAACATAACTCTTAACCATGTCCCATCATAGCCCAAAAAATTGAAGGAGAGATCGCTCTGTCGTGGTAGCTTAGAGGTCCGGAAAGTGGGAGACCCGGGTTCGATTCTCGGCTACGGGAAACTTTTTCTTTATANTGAATTTATTTATCTGTAACCCAAGAATATCTAGTAGAGAATATAATCGTTGACAATTATTATTTGTTCTAATTGTGTGGAAATAAGTTTCGGTTCTTTTAGTCTATGCGGAGAAAAGGAACCGTTACAATATATATGTATATATGTATAATAATATGAAATATATAACCCTCTAAGATCGCTGAAGAGTAGATGGCGTCTAACTGAGGAGATTAAAATAGTTTCTTAAGTGACTTTAAGAATTCAATAAGCATATATTCGATGCATTGACAGTATATTAAGTTGATAAGAAACGCCATCGCATTTTGCGATTTCATTAAGTACTGACACTATCGTTATGAGACAGATCGCAGACATAGATGTAAAATTTATGAAGGGTGCGAGAAACACGGTCCTATACATGATACAATATATAGCAAATGTAATAATTGACTCAGTACTAACAATTTATATAATTTATATATAAATAGAAAAGTTTAATAAATTGATCCTAAGAAGATAAAAATATGTTCGTTATCTGATAAATAGGTTGCGGAAGTGTTTGAAAACGTAAATTCTAAATCATATAGATTGGTGATATGGTTATGCTTGAGCGGTATTAATTTTCTAAATTTTGCTGTCTAGTCTTAGCGTTATAAAGGCAACGGAAAATCAAGGATAGCATTCATCGCGATGGAAAGCGCAAGGAAAAGATTGATTACTTTTTGGCCGAGACGAAAAATATTAACGAATCGATATCTCCTCGTTCTCCGGTTGCAATTCATTTTCGTGCGATAAATCCTCTATCAGCCGTGCTCCTAACGTCACGGACCACTAAATTTTCAACGGAATGACTGTCGAGACGATTGGAATTACTTTTCCGCCTCTACTTCGAGGAAATGTTAGGTTTGAGATGACAAAGTTATGGAATCCTTTCGGAAATGATTGAAATTTGTCGCGAAATGGGTGTCGCCAGTTTCCTCAAAGCCGCCGTGTGTCACCTTGTTTATTCAATGGTTGCATCTTTCGGGAAAAGATTGCTGATTGGGTTTTAAGTTGACAGTTTTTACGGATAGGTTCGATAGGTACATACTTTTCCTCAAACTCGCGTTTCCCTATTTGCTCCTCTATATCGAAATTCTCTAGTTTTCCTATTCTTTCTTTCCGGGTTTACGATTAGGTTTTTCCTCGGAAAATATCCTCGGTTTTATCAGTTTTTTTCTTAACCTGAAAACAGCTTTCCTTCATTGCATCATGTCAGTAACTCACAGAGCGTGCTCTCGTGATATAAGAGCTCTTTTATGATTATTTTTTCGAATTTAGCTTTTGCCCTTGGTCATGCTATACATCGGGCGTTCAGAAAGTTTCCGAAAGACGGTATTGTCGTTTGCAAAAAGCTGTTGTTCCGTCTCACTGTCTTGCGCAGGATATTGTTTGTAATTTTTATTATTGGTTTGTTGCAACAATGCTGCGCGACAATACAGCTCGGTCTTATCCTTGTTTGAAAAGTTTAAGTGGAAGGAAAGATAGGTTTCGGGAAATTTTGAACGCCCTTTGTGAATTTAATATCTGTTTGATGTGAATCAACGTAAACAAATAGGAATTTTGAGAGAATTTCTCATTCGCTCAACCAGTTCTTGCAATGGCCATAACATGGTATAATCAATATTTTAATTCGTAGTTACAACTCTAAGGTAGTGGATGGTATTCTAATATGAAAAGATTAGAATTCCTACCTCGAATGACATTCCTACATCGATTGAGTATTTAAACACATTAATTCTCGTCTCAGTGTGAAAAATTGTCTTGTAAACGGCTATTGGAGATTACAAACACATGTATTTTACGTGTAAGCGAATCACAAATATTAAAAAAAAACTGTGATAATATTTATGATATCTCTAATAATTTCTGCAGATCCTCTTAGCGCCATCCCCAGAGAACTAGATATCGAAGTAGCTATCTCGGAAACTTTAAACTAAGAGTGGGATGCACTGATCCAGGAAAACGTCTCCATGTTCCTTTGAATCACCAATCAAACATAAAAGCTTGATCTCTCAGACTAGAGAATTTTTGTTGCAATGTAAGAAGATAAGGTTGTATGATCTGCGCATGCGCTACATATAAAAAAAATGGAATGTGGAATATTTCTCTTCTTTAACGTTATCCCCACGACAGTATGAAACAAATATAAACCTCCCCCGTCAGATGCTTGCCGTGTGGAAGGGAAAATTATTGGAAGTGTTTTCTAGAAAATCTGTCATTTCCGTTGCATAGAATTTCATCATGGATACCGATTTTCGAAAGAAGGACGTTTCTAAGGTAGGAGTAGATAAATTCCTTAAAATAATAGTAAATATCAGCACCAATATTATGCTTTCGAGTATTATTCTTTTGTTTACCTTCTGTTTCTATTAATTACGTGCGTATTTGTGTTCATTATATGGCGGTGATGTTACGAGATGATGATAATAACGAGTAAACTACGTCGAAACGTCATCTTATTTAAAATGAGATCATTTCAAATTACATGAAGCGTATTCATCCAATATTAAGCAGTCGATAAAGTACAACTTCTTTTCTTTAAATTTTGTGAGATACTCTCTTTGAATTCAATGATAGTTTTCGTTTTCTACTCCCGCTTTTTCGTATGCGTCTCCACGTTCCATTCTATTCAAGTGTCATTTAGATGGTTAAACCTGAAGAATTTCTACTGTCTCTTATTTCTTTACCAACTTAGAATGGCTTTCCACGAAGTCCAGCCGTCGCATATTAATTTTATCGTTTAATTTCCGTTTAGGATACTTATTTGATGTAGCTTGAATTATCGAAGGATTCTCACTCATGGTTGTCACTGGCCGAAAATGGATGGTGAACAGAACATATTTCTTAAAGTGCACATGTAACTGGCACTTTATCAAGTAATTGCTTCGTTATGTTAATTTTAATATAAAATTTTCGCTGAATTTTGCCTTAGTTTAAGATAGAGATCATCATTTAACAACGATGATTTTTCCTCGTACCTAAGTGTCTTTTTTTCCATGCTTAATTGTAAATGAAACTCTATCTTGGAAGTGAATTGTTAACAATTATCTATGTACAAAGAAAGGAATGATTTAGCGTTTCTTATGGCATCTTTTAATTGAAAAAATTCTCATATCCTCATACTGATTTTTATATATTTTTTGTACCAAAAGGGAAACTTCGTAATCGATGCTAGTATGATATAGTATTATTGATAAAGTTACAAGAGAGCTGTCTATCAGAAAGTAATTTCGATTCTAATGGAAATTGATGCGAATGAAATATCGCTTACGAATTTGTAAGCTTTACTTCCATTTCTAATCCACGAACCGCCGGTGGCGTATGGCATGGGGTGTATTAACACCTTCCCTAATCTACCGTATTAGCTTGTCTAATACTCTTTGGAAAGAACGGCTAAAAAGTAATTTTCTGTTTTGGCAATTGATTCACTGTAATGGCATTGCGTTCTTTGCCGATGACACGGAGATTTCCCTTGCTGTTTACTGGAATAATAATGTCCGTGGCGAAGAATTTTGATCTCCTCACATAGAGCGTTTTTCCTCTGAGGCATTTTCTTACAGCCGCGCACCCTAGGGGGGTGGCTGAGAGGCCCCTTTAAGCTTAAAGTTTCTTCAACTATTTCGTTCAGAACCTATTCTCCAGGGTCTTATTGACTAATATTAGTACGCCTACAATATATCTTTATTGGCAATACTTTCTAATGATGAGAATCCATTATTTCAATGAGATCTTAAATCGAAAGGAGTTCAAGCGATAATTAGTTACAATCCGTAAGTTCAGCCCCACAAGCGAAAATCAAAGGGTGTGTAACACTACTGTCGTGCCTGAAATCTCCACCAACGAAACGGGCTGCTCTGCGTTGGGCCATCTTTAAATATGCGACTAACACTCCCATTAAGTTGATCCCATCTCTCGCGGCAGTATTCGAGATAACTCGTGAATCTAATAACAGAAAAATGACCAAACCTTTGACTCTCGATGGGAATCCCCTCAGGGGATTTACTTTTTAAACCTTGCATTCTATTCGCCTTCACAATTGCATCTCTTATCTACTTGGGTCGGAGAATCCGAAGACACATCCGGAGACTAAATTTACAATATGGATCAGAGAATACAAATATGTATGTCTGCCACATGACTTACGGATTGATCTTGAAATTAAAGAACCAGTGTTCGAAATTACCTACGCTTTCGGTTGCTCAGCAACGAATAAACAAAGGATTGACTGATCCGGTTTTAACGCGTCACAGTTCGTTGAAATTTAAACGAATGCGTACGGAGATTAATTCATGTGCGAACCTCCTAGGATTTCACGAAGGCCGTGCTTTGGTCCGCTTCCCCTGGCTGCGTTCTCAACGTTCTCGAGGGGTACAAATTACCAGACGTCGCTGCCAATCCGTCGCCGCCCAGTCGATCCCAAACGGCGCAGATATTTTCCGCGGCTATTTTTGAAACTCCGAATGGTCACGCCGTGCTCGGCCAACGGATCGTGAGGTGATTCCTTTGTCCTGGAGCTGCGAGTCATTCGACGGGGAAGGAAGCGGGGTGTAATCGAACAGGGCCCGCTTTCGTTGATCACGTTTATTAAAACTAAGGGTTATATGTAAGGAGAGACTTAATAAGTCTCAATCTCACCCTCGCATAAAGACGTATAATAATTAAAAAAAATTAAGTTATTAATTTTTATTTCAAGTATACATATGTAGAAATATACCCACAGTATACTTATACGTTCTAGTACACAGAAAATTATAGAAGTCATTGAGCATACATAAAGCTAAATGTAACAATCAGGTCCCTTTGAGCCAAGAGCTCGTGACACGGAGTGTCACTTTTTATGCAAAATTGCACAATCAAAGGATCAAAAATATAACATGTAAATAATATCAAAATACACAAAACATACTATGAACTCTTAATGTACAAAATCTGTCGTATAAAATCAAAATGCATTCCTTAACTTAATTTTATTCTTTATATGAAGTCTCAATAGACAATGGAAAATAGAATAGCAATTAACATAATTATATAAAGACATATAATAATAATAATTGTTATCATCATCATCAACAACATAATCATCATCACCACCATCATCATCATCAATTAATAGTATTAGTAGATTTATTAAAAGTGCTTCAACAGCTGGGATCATTTTGCACACACCCAGGGCTCTCACCGGGAATCGAACCCGGGATCGCTTTCCCTAAAGGCTAACGCGCTACCCACTTGGAGCCCTCACATTAATCGATTATTGTTCCACTCTCATCCGTTGCTGAGATTGTTTGCGGCTTCATCTCTCAAGCGGTCCATGATAGTCCTTGTTTAACGGAAAAATTTGACTGTAGGATTATTCCTCTGTATCCAAAGAACATTTTGTAGATACCACCGCCCAAAAACTGTACTGTGTGAATAAGCTTGGCGTAAACACCCAGCCTCAATCCGAGCCTGAACCTCTCCCCTAACCTGTCATCTTCAGTAAAAGAAGTGAACCTAATGTGCTTAATAGGAAACCATGGATAAGACCCTAAGTCTGGAGCCTTGAAAAAACGTTTTCCGTCAGGAAGTGAATTAATTCGTCGTTTATATTGAATCGCATTGATAGTGAAGGTGTTGAAGATCCAACCATCGTTCTGGCTTATGGCATTACAGACAGACAGTACAAAATATCATACGTGCTGTACCTTACGTGGGATGTGCGACGAGCGACTCTCCGCTGCTACAATTAGTATAATCTAAATAATAATTTCTTAATTAATGCTATCGGGCGATACTTGGTGGAACTTCTCCATAATCAGTTGGAATGAAACAATATGTCTGCGTCCACAAATTAATTTTTTTTTAATACGACCGGTTTCGAGTTCAACTCATCTTCCACCTGAAGATGAGTTGAATTATATATATATTAGCATAATTTCTTTTTTTTTAGCGCAATTGAGTGAAATCTTCATACATTATCCTCGTAATTACTGTGTTAGGAAGCTTCGTATCCTGAAGATAATGAAATTAAATTATCTTTTTTATTCCACTTTACCTTTAGCAGAATGTTAAAACGTCTTCTCTTTGGGTTTTCTGCCGAGTAAATATTTAACTGCGGTCGCAGAATTCACCGCTTCCCAACCGGTGTGCCACAGTTTGGTATTGTTCCGCAAGATCTTGTCGTTTCTTGTAATAAAAAGTACATTTTCCATTAATGGTTTAGTGCGCAGAATATTTTTTCGTTTAATGAGATTAAATTACGTACGCTTGAAGATTTTCTTTCCAGATTCTGTTTTTTTTTTCTTCTTCAATTTGAATTCAGAATTGTGTGCCGCTATCCTAGAGTAAGTGATCCGTGGGAGACATAAGGTAGTGAATCATGGCAGTGCATTTACATCTTTCGTTCTCCACTAAAACCAGTATTTCTACATTTCCGCCTTTTGTTTCATTTCTTATATTTGCGATCATAATGTATTTTACGAATATTTGCATGTTTTTGCCGAAGTTAAATTGTAGATGGGACTTGAAGACCCAGTGCCCACTGGAGACGCGTTTTTCATATGTTTATTAACTTGTATATTCCAGAATATGTCGCAACTAGTCTTGTGGCCGATTTTATTCGATATATCATTATTTTTTTTTCAAATTCGTTGGAGTCACGACCATGTCATGATCGTCTCTGACGTCTGTCCCTTTGCAATAGTTCAAGCAGCATGCGTCACAGTGCATTAATCACAGCGTGAAGTGACGCGTAAGGTATAGTTCGATGTTTTCGGCTTCGCAAACAAATTTCGATTCGATGAGTGTATGAAGAGGCACATGATAGGAAATTTTAGACTGTCATAGCTCCGTTATCGCGGTCTTGCGTTAGCTTTCGAGCAAGAGGAAAATGTTAACTGGAAGAAACGAAGGAGATAACGCCGCTATTCCTGGAAATCTATCTCCGAATAAGGAATAGTTTTCCTCCTTGCCCTAGATGGCGCAAGACTTCTATTAGTCCTGAAAATACTAAAGTGAATCAAAACGTTAGGTATTTTTTTACAGCTATAATCCGTCAAAATCATTGTCTTTGCCGTCCTTTGCGGTATAAATGCGGCAGTATTCGAGATAACTCGTGAATCTAATAACAGAAAAATGACCAAACCTTTGACTCTCGATGGGAATCCCCTCAGGGGATTTACTTTTTAAACCTTGCATTCTATTCGCCTTCACAATTGCATCTCTTATCTACTTGGGTCGGAGAATCCGAAGACACATCCGGAGACTAAATTTACAATATGGATCAGAGAATACAAATATGTATGTCTGCCACATGACTTACGGATTGATCTTGAAATTAAAGAACCAGTGTTCGAAATTACCTACGCTTTCGGTTGCTCAGCAACGAATAAACAAAGGATTGACTGATCCGGTTTTAACGCGTCACAGTTCGTTGAAATTTAAACGAATGCGTACGGAGATTAATTCATGTGCGAACCTCCTAGGATTTCACGAAGGCCGTGCTTTGGTCCGCTTCCCCTGGCTGCGTTCTCAACGTTCTCGAGGGGTACAAATTACCAGACGTCGCTGCCAATCCGTCGCCGCCCAGTCGATCCCAAACGGCGCAGATATTTTCCGCGGCTATTTTTGAAACTCCGAATGGTCACGCCGTGCTCGGCCAACGGATCGTGAGGTGATTCCTTTGTCCTGGAGCTGCGAGNTCGTTAGATTAATCTTCTCATAGTTTTGTGTCAACAGATAGATAATCCTTCGTATATAAATTGTGAACACAGTGCTAGTTTCGTAATCAGTGTTTTTTAGAAAACACAATTTTTGTAGCATGAAAGTGACAGATTACTACGATATCCTAAGTATTTTAATTGAGAAAGAGCACATTAAAACAATAGATACATTATAGAAATAATTATAGGATTGCATGAACTATAGAATAATAGAAAAGCAGCCTTATAAATGTTCCAGCTTATTGCCGTATCGTGAATGTTAAAATCAAGTGAAAGACAGATTCTGAAATACTAAAGAAATAGGAACAAACTTGGTAATTTTCACAGAATATATTTTTTTATTTACCGCTAGAATTTTCTACAATTCTACTGGTCGACATCTTCATGGGCGATTATTAGCTAATCATAGTGCAAACCAAGAGCCGTGCCGCACCTTTCTGCCGCCCGGGTGCGAACATAATTTGCCTCCCCTTAAAATTAATTACCAAATCCACACATTTCTTGATTTGCAGGTAAAAATTATTTGGTCAAACTTTGAAAACCCAGTGTTTTATGACTTCGTTCCTCAGCTTACACTGATCACAAAACATCAATAACAATTAAATATGCATATCCTGTTTGCCGACAGTAAATAATCAGCATACGGAAGAGTAAATAATTTACATTAACTTACATTTATAATTGTTAATAATTTACATTAACTTTCGACTGTCATTATCATCGTAACGCGCACAGCTTAAAATGATATCATTAGTAAGAAATCTATATTTACTAAATATGAAAGATTTTATTATAAATGCGACATAAATAACTTCGACTAAATCCACCGAACAAATATTCCTTTCTTGCCTTGAGTTATCCCTTCATTACTGTAAAGGTTGGCCAATTTAAGATTTCACATCATAATCATTCTTAGATAAGTTGTGTCTATCCTAAAAAATAATAAATAATGTTTTAATAATAATGATAATGGTATGCTACGCCTCTTTTGCCACCCTTTAGATGCCGCCGCCCGGGTGCGATGAACCCCTTGCACCCTTAGGACAGCGCGGCTTTGTGCAAACCCATTAAATTTTAGAAATAAATATCATTCACAGTTATCACTTAGAATTGCCTATAAAAATAGTTTATTCTTAACCTTAGGATTCTGGTATGAAATAGCATTTTCGGTATATTTATCAAATGAAAAACATCATTGTAGAAGATTTCTCTGTACCGAATCCAATCGACTTTTCGTGCGTGTAACCCTTAAAACGTCAAAAAGGATATTTATGAAAAATCGTTAAATCTATCTGTTAATATAGTGATATTATAATGTTACAAAAGTAAACAAATATCTTGAGGTAAATAATCGTTGGCAGGATGGAATCTACCGAGGTTGAAACAGTTATGTGGTGATGTGGTTTTGCGTACAGTGTAGTAGCATGAAAACGGAATGTTTAATCTCTTCGTTTATAGCTCAGGAAATGAATTAACTCCGAGCTATATATCTTTTCAGAGATAGAAAGGCAAATTTGGAACTTTTTATGCCCTTGTGTCATACGTTTTCCTCGTTCCTGAACTTGTCAAGTCTACTCACTCCCACTGAAAATAAATCATTATATTTAGAGGAAAGAAATTAAAAATACCTAGATTTGTTAACTTTTTTGGAATTACTGTTACGGTAAATGTTCTACGTCATTATAAACTATCCAGGTTTACGAATGAGAATTAGAAGGAAACACAAGGGTAACGGATGTAGTTGGCAGTTTACATCTTAATACTTCAATATGAGAGATGTAACAAGCTTGCAGAGTAGCGTAAATTGAAACAACGGAAACATCTCTGATCATTAGCAATCTGACCTTTCTAACAGAATATTCCGGCTCTATCCTGAGATTTCCTCAAATTATACATTTCCTTTCTCTCCTTAGCGTATCATTGGTGAGAATGGTGGTGGATATTAATGGTATTGGTGGTTATGTATGGTGAGAGGGCGAGGGTCATATTCCACCATGTATAAACATTGAAGAAACAACTTTAGTGATAATACAACTTTATTCTGGTGATATTGAGACTATCAAGTCCTTTGTTACATCTAGCCCTTCGTCATTTGAAGTTTAAAGGAGATAGTTTGAAAAAAATGCAAAGAAGGAAACTACTTTGTGGGTTTAAAAACCGAAGTTGGCCATTAGGAATAAATTCACCAGAGCAGAAAAACGGCTACAAGTAGGGGAGTGTGAAAAACCTGCGAAACCTATTGATATGTAACCAAGTTTTAACGATGGGCAGGTCAAATTAGATCCAAAATGGCACAGACACGTCATTACATAGACATAATAAAAATATATAAATTTGCATAAAAATTAAACAAAAGAATTATGAAATACAAATAATTATGTACCAAAACAGGTTAGCATCAAAAAGCAATAAAAATACTTAAAGTTTTAGGGTTCATTCAACGTTTTAAGCGAAAACATACCTTATTTCTGTTTTAGCAAATTCGTAATAGTTCATATTTGTACGATTTCCTCAGTTTCAACAAAAATTAATTAAACATTATCATATCCAAATGAGTCTGTAACCTCAGCAGTTGAGTCTTCATGCCTCCATCAATACCTTGAATCGATGACTGCGTTTGATCACCATTTAAATCATGCGCACTCTTCATCCACTTGTGTTTTCTCGTATGTATCATTCGCGGCAGATTCTCTCCCCTATAATCATTCTTTGTACATCTCTATTTCCAATATAGTCTGCCTAATTTTCCTTTCTATCTCCACGCCTAAATCTCCAAACATTCCCGGTTTGCGGTGTCTTTCACCAATACCGTGTACTATAGTTACTAAATCTGTAAATCACTAAGTTTGCCTCGCATATCTTCACGATCTCGTCTTAGGACAATTTGTATCAATTTAATGTAAAATTTTTATCATTCCTGGTAAAACATATTATTGTAACTCTATATGAAATCGGTTACATACATTTCTGTATATTTACTTTATTGCCAAACATTATGCTGGTCTTATAAAAATTGTAAATATTATCTTTCAGTCAGATGTATTNGTTTTTATTTATCAACTTGACTGCCAATTAGTTTGTATCTACTGTTTGTACCAATTTTCTTGTATCTATGTTTGCCGTATTATTTAGATATATTGATTTATCTCTCTAGGTTTAAGTTAATCGTAGTCTGTTGTCTTTGGTTATTAGTTTAATATTATTATCATATAATAACTACGTAGGTTAGGGGGAAGAGAGGCCAAACCCCGCTGTAAGATTGAAATAATAATTTTGTCACATCGCTTTCTCATGAGTTGACTTTCAATCGCTAGAATAGTTTAGTGTAACAAAAAGTGTACACGTTTAAAATAAATAAATTAAAATCATAAAAAGACAAATATAGACATAAAGAATGAAACTAATTATACAACTACAATTTTAATTAAAAGTACAGGTGACAGCTTAAGTCATTGAAGGCTCATGCACCTCCTGGATATCTCCTCCTCTTTATTTATTGATGAGTTCCTAAGGAACATAAGTAGGAGTGAGATTTTCGATTGAATAATTTATTTTGAAGTAGATGTATTATGATGATAAATTCATCTATCCCGTAATAGAAAGAAATTAAGGAAGTATAGACAGGTAAAGTGAAGTTACCTGGAACAAAAAGAGTTGAACTTGATGTACCGTTGGAGGAAAAGAGGTAAAACCCTTGCTCAATTAACTTATCGCTTTCAGATAATAAATTCTCGGAATATACAGTAGATATGGTGCGTCAACCCTCTTGTGTAGGCCTATCAGACAGATCAAATAGGAATAGATGTTTGAACTAGTGACTAGTACGATCCTAGAAAAGTAGGTTTGCAGAGAGAAAACATCCTCTGCCACACGCCGTGAGATGTACACACCTAGAGAAATTAATGTAGAAGTTCGTTGCAGAAAATCATATCATGGAACTAGGCCCAAGAATCTTAAAAATCCTTGTGGAAAATATCGGAGGCATGTTACCTCGTCGCCTTGAAATTTTCGTCTACAAAATGCCCACGCCCTGGGAATCTTACTGTTGGAAGTGAAATTTTCGCGGTGTGGTTTCATCCTAGATTTTTTTACCCGTTCTAAATTCCTGTTCCTTTCTACTTCGTCCATTCTTGATCGTGTTCTTTCATAACCGCTGTCATTTCCTTTTTTAATTACCTTCCTGTTTTAATTCATGAATTCTGCCACGGCGCCATAACGACATGCGCCTATGATTCGACCGCAAACACCGCTGATAAAGATAATGGGGAAATTCCCTTTGGATTTTCCCTGTAAAATCAAGGAAGAGGTTTGCTGTTCCTTCCAAAGCTTCCGGTGAAGGAAGCGTTTGATCATTGAGTGAAAAACTTGGATTAATTTTTTATTCTGATACTCGTGCGTTTTAATCATTGTCCAAGGAATCGCCTTGCTTTATTTGGTAATGTTCTCTTCGAAAACGTGCTGTGCAATTTATTTCCTACCTTACATCGACCGGTTTTGACTAATAAATATTCACCATAAGGTGGAAATTAGAACAGGAACAGAGTATATGTACTAGAGATAAAGGAAAATTGAGGCCAATTATCATCCGAAATGATGATGACCAATTATCATTCGAAACCGGTCGATGTTTGTGAAATATATGTTTGAGGAATTTTTGCAAAGTGTTTTATTTATAATGGAATTCCGCATAAAGCAGGCTACCACCATTAATCAAGCATCGAAGGGATCGGATCCATCAAATGAACGGTTCCGCGACAACTGAGCGCGTCTCACGACTAAAATTAGCCTAAAAACTATGTTATATTAATTTTGACAATCTGACAGATAGCATAATATGTAGAATACTGTTATAGTGAGTTATCTCTGTCTTTAACCGCAGATGACGGCAGTATTTCGTTTATATGTCGTCGACAGTATTTACGTCAACTCTTCGATATACGTGATAAAATTCTTTTTATGTGAACTTAAAGACCCTTAAATCACACCTTATACAATTTTAACATTCTACATTGTGTATTTACGTTATTTATGTTAAATAACACCATATGTTAATGTTAACATATATATTTGAGGGTCAAAGGAAATACAGCCGACGGAAATTAATGGATATGCTGCTGAAGATATTTAATAGATTATTTAAATATACGAACTGTTATAGCTACATCTCTTAAACAAAGAAGCGTATAACAATAACAATATTTACGTTAAGTAAAGGAGTGCTGCAATACCACCAAAAAGCAGGAGGTCGTCACCCGTAGTCGTTATATTTCTTAAATTTTTGTTTTAATCAATTTCATGAGGTGTGTTTAACAAAAAATTTAGTGTTAGCACAATTAAAAAAAATTATTTGAAATGTTTATGATTAAACATTTTTGTGTCCGTGCCATTGAGTTCAGATTCACGCTTTCATTCTAAATGTTCGTAAATATATATAAATNATATACTATTTGCAGATATATTTATCTATATATAATAACATAAATGAAATAAAACGGACTTCGTATTTTCCTCACAATTTATTGCACTTTTTGTGTATAAATTAAAGATTCATTTTCCTAAACACTTCCTCAAGTATAACTCCTATAAATGTTTGCCATCGTTAAGCCTTAGATTGTGTATGCAATCTTTTACCCATGAAGACTGCGCTGGACTTAAACTTTTCTTAAAATTTCACCGCACATTTCTGTTAGTAAGCTTTTTTTCTAAGCGCATCGTTGTATAGGCGGGCTGAGGGTGCATTGATCATGAGTCTCGACGTGATTCATACTGCCCTTGAACGTGGCAATGAGTTCGCTATGAGTAAGGAGAGCGTTGTGATGAGGTAAGAAGGAATCCAGGCCGTTATTCATTCTCTAAATAAGTAATCAAGTAAGACATCAAAGGGATGTACTACACGACTCATTCTTCTCCTAACAGGAACTAAAAAAGAAATAGCCGTGAAATTAGTGCCAAGATTTCATCTCGTATTTCCATCTTTGGTAGCTGCTGGATTACGATTCAATTCTGTACAATATGCTCTTCCATACTGCCAATTATTTCTTTGAATATGATATAAACAAAATAATTAAAATAGATAAAAATTTGAAAGGTCACATAATTTGAACTTTTGAACGAAGGTTTTTCGCGGTAAAGCTTCATTTAAGGAGTTTTTCCCCACTGCCCAGATCTTTACGTTTTTATACGTATCTCTACATCTAGCTGTATGTATTAGTTTTTATTTATCAACTTGACTGCCAATTAGTTTGTATCTACTGTTTGTACCAATTTTCTTGTATCTATGTTTGCCGTATTATTTAGATATATTGATTTATCTCTCTAGGTTTAAGTTAATCGTAGTCTGTTGTCTTTGGTTATTAGTTTAATATTATTATCATATAATAACTACGTAGGTTAGGGGGAAGAGAGGCCAAACCCCGCTGTAAGATTGAAATAATAATTTTGTCACATCGCTTTCTCATGAGTTGACTTTCAATCGCTAGAATAGTTCTTACATTTTAATATTCCATTCAATATTTTGTTCCATCCTAATGTAAAACCGTATTGAACATTTCAGTCAATTTTACTTTTCATCGACCTTTTTTAGGAAAACATCTTTATAGATGATTTTATACTATAGTTACGTACAGTTAGATGGAAGAAGAGACTACCTGGTCTCAATCTTGCCCCACAATAAAGACGTTTTATTATTATTATTTTTTTAAGGATATCGTCGATGTAAATCTTTCCATAGCAATTAGAGTTGCGAGGAAAGTAAATTCTGTAGAACAGGGTGGCCAACCCCAGAGTGTTTTCGGCGAATATTCGGTCGATCGCGACCTATCGTCAAGAAGATTCTCCATTCCTGATTAATTTTTGTCATTACTATTATTCAACTAAACTGTGCTACGAATAATTAGATTAACTACAGAGCTCCGTAGATTTAACGAGTAAAAGAGAATGTTCTGAAAATACGATTGAATAATTTTCGTTTCTGTAAGGGCCAGAACAGAAAAACTCCAAAACAAACAATTAGTGTCGAAGTGGATCGCACCAGGCGATAAGTTGGCCTGCTGTAGAAGAATGAATTTAGCGCTTTCTATTGACCTTAATCCCCCCTTAACAAGTCTACTTGCAATTTCTAATTCAAATACGTTCCGGAAGGGTTGTCTAATTTCCCCTTTTGTTGTCTGAAATGCTTGAGAGCGGGGCCGACCCGAGTCACAGGCGAGATGGGCGGTTTTTCGAGGCTCCGGGGTTTTATAAGATGCAGATACCTTTATGATAATTTATTAAACCATTTATAGAACATAAAACCCGAAAATTTCAGTAGCTAAAACAAGAACTATGGCATTCTTAGGAAGCAACCCAGTAAGAACAAGTGTCATTGAAGATCGGGTACTCGAACAGGTATTCCGTTTCCAATATTTAGGATGCGACATGTTGTATCAAGATGATAAAGACATCACAAATAAAATAAACATTTTCCAGAAGATAAGTTGGGCAATAAGAAGAACCTTAATAGGTAAAACAAGAAAAGAAATCCAAATTAAGTTCTATAAGGTGATGGCAGTCCCTACTATGCTGTATGAGTAAGAATGTTGGGCTGTTAAACGAAAAGAACTAAAATAATGGAGTCATCTGAGATGAAACTTCTCCGTGAAGTGAAAGGTTGTTGAAGAACGGACAAATTAAGGAATGCATCAATAAGAAAGGAATTAGGTGTTCAGGCGATATCAGAGCAATTAGTAGAATATAAAAACAGGTGGAAAGAACATGTACTGCGAATGTCCAAAGAAAGGTTTCCTAAGTAGGCTTTGGAATATAAGCCATTGGGTAAAAGGAGTGTTGGAAGATCGAGGATTAGATGGTGAATTGAAGCCGGAACAAGCTTTATGCCTAATCCTGGAAAGAAGAAGAATATAAATCTATTCATAGAATGGTATGTGGGGAGTTGCTCTCAGTACTGATGATTGGTAAATGGTTAAAAGTTTTCTTAAGAATCGACGTTTCATTGTAGGCGGAAATATTCAAGCAATCGATGCGTATCAGGAAGTTTTCCGGTAAAATTTTTGTAAAATTAATTTGGAATGATATGTTCTTGGAATTAATCGTTCGAAATCGTGATATTCGCCACTTGTCAGAGTGCAATTACTTTCTATTTATCAATGGATTTTTTTGAATTAATATTAGATAACAATTAGAATTTAAAAAAAAGATGTTAGATGACATAAAGACAGGGTGAGTTACCAAGTAACGAAGGAAATTATTGTCATATACTTCAACGCATAGTGCTTGACTGTGATGTTTACTCGTTCAATGGTACTGATCAAGACTTTATCGATTCAACTCCTTTGGTGTTTACACTCCCTGCCACACGCCGGAAGGCGGCTTGCAGGGTACTTATGTAGATGTAGAAAGGGATTTGAATGGGGAATATTTGGGCACATGGATACACACATACCGATAGGTAGTACACTAAAGCAAATAGTTAGAAATAATATAATCATCATAAAAATATAATGATAATATTGGATTCATCTTAATAAGTATTATGATTGTCATATACTTCAACTCATAGTGCTTGACTGTGATATTTACTTGTTCAATGGTACTGATCAAGACTATCGATTTAACTCCTACAGCTGTAACGTGGCTGAATGAACTTTCCATTAACATTTGACTAAAGCTGTAAACCAGTCTAAAAACCTTTTGTGACCTCATTGTTTTAATTTGATGTTATATTTGTATTAATCTAGTAAAAAGTTCCTATTCGAGTGTGCAAGATAAAGGCCATACGGCAAACAAAAAAATACTTAAACGAATTCAACAAAATCATCTCTTAAAAATTCGGAGCATTTAAGAATTCGACATTTTTTAATTGTTACCGGGGGGGCGGGGGGGGGGCCACACCTCAGGCCGGCCCTGCTTGGAAACGTTTTGAATCAATAAACAATTCACAAAACATCGACGAAATATTGAACTTGTCCTCGTCACAAACCACGAAAGAGATCGGTGATTGTTATATGGTGTAGTAAGCGCTAATTTGACAACGCCGCCGCCGTGCTTATCTCTAAGTGAGGTAATAGAGTTCGTATCAAGAGCTGTTGGTAAGTCTAGGTGCACTGGCAATTATCTCGTTAAGGCCCTAAAGAGTTGTTTGTTTACAAACAGAAAGAGGAGGCTGTGAATGCCTCAGGTGAGTGGGAAACTGGGTGTGGGTAAAGCGATGAATGGGGGGAGACTCAAAGGGTGAGAAAGAGGTGAGGGTCGTATAATTTATGGTATGCGGAAAACCGTGGGACGCATCTCAGGAAGCTTCTGAATGTCGCCGCTTTGCTTGACGTCGTTGGGCAGTTAAGGTGGTCTTGGATTTGTACAAGGTTGCCAAGTTTCGAGGGCATTAATTGGAGTGGAAAACAAGTTTCACTGTATTCCATGTCCTATTTAAATTATGCAGTGATAGATAGCTCTCACTTCGCATCTCGTAAAGTTTGTATCTCGGTGTACCCGTTTCCGATGTATACTTTCGGTTTTTTTCCCGGTTCATTTCGAAGTTAAGATTGTACTTGTGAAAATAGAATAAGAGAATGTTTGTTTTTAGAGCGTTGCGTAAATCGAGGTGCCGTTGCGTATCATTGATCATTATCATAATCTGCAGATTAACCTGGAATTTTATTATACTGCCGCAGTTAGATAGATGCAAAGTCAGGAGGCGACGCTAACTTACACTTCAATGTACAAACTGAAACAATGGTGCAAAGTTCTACATACACTACAACAGAATATTAATATCCAACCACCGTCTCCATTAACTACAATAGTTTGCAAAAAATGCTAATTTACGAACTAAATAGCTATAATTTAAAAAAATAATCTGACACCGATACACTCACAATGCTTATTTTACAGTTAACTCGAATCATTTCCTGGAATCCTTGCATACACAAATACAGAATATCAGTACCTAAAAAATTGCTCACTGAATACAATTACTTAATAAGAACGTGTTAAGTAGTTGTAATTTGTGCATAAAATCAAAAATACCTTGAAACAGCATTTATATTTGCCATTATTACTTATAACGTTATATTTTTGAGGATCTTTTCCAGGGGATAGGCCTTCACGGCTACTGCAGTGATCATGGGGCCCAGAATGGTAATGGTATTATAAGACCAAGGAAAAGAGAAAGAATCATCGTTAATTATTGGAAAATTATATTATAGTGGATATATCATCTTCATCATCGTTGCTGTTGAGGCATTAAAAAAGCACGCGTTACGCAAATGCTCTCAGACGCAGGTTGGGAATCCTTGAAAGATTGGAGATTAAAAGCTAGACTGCGATTGCTTGATAAATTAAGAGAAAGTACATTTGTGGAGGACTTAATCGGTATTATGCGACCCCCCTGCTACTTCGGCCGATCCGGCAATGAGCGTAAAATAAGAGAAATAAATGCGAGGAAAAGTCGTTTTAAGGACTCATTCTTCCCTCGAACGATACGCGATAACAATAAGCTAAAGAGGTAACTCGAAGGCTCGGTGTTTACATCCCCTGCCACATGCCGAAAGGCGGCTTACAGGGTAATTATGTAGATTATTGTGTCAACACCCTAAACCGTTCTTACCGTAACCTAAATTTAGATTTTCATGGTAGCCCAATGAAGTAAGGAGCAATTCGCTCTGGAGGCTTACATCGCCAACTGTAACGCCATGACTTCGCATTTAATTCTATTTGCGATTCAGATCCTTCTTCATTTGTGCAAAAAAATTCAAGTTTATTATGGGAAAAATCGCTTTCGCCGCCACTATTTTCAAACTGACTCACCAGCGTCGAAAAGAATAAGTCTGCTATCTGAACATTAGTTATACTAAGCCCCACTTCAACAGCGCACTATTTATCGCTCGTTTCTGAAGCAGGCTGGGTTTTTATCTCACAAGGTCGGGAAGATATTTCAATTTCGCCGCCTTATCTCCGTCATTTATGTTGGAGAGAGTTGCATAAATATTCCTCATTCAATTTTGAAGCTCGTGCGCTCAAGTTATGAGAGAGCTTGATTATTCGGGAGCGGAGGAAGCCTTGAAGTTTCATTTCTTCGTCTTCGATGAACGGGATTGGTTGTAGATATGCTGCTTCGCGTTTTCCTCAGCGACGGAGAGCTAGCTCATTATCTCGCAGAAATGCAACGTGCATAACGTAACAAAAGTCTTGAAAATAAGGAACTAACGTATGTTTAAGTTGGAAATGTAGCGTAAATTATTGCTCCCGTGATGGATACATTTTCAAGCTCCTTAACCACTGCAAAATGTATGTATATTTATGTTTGTGATCGAGTTTATTGGGAGCACTCATTATGGATGGTACCTCAACCTTCAGTGGCATCTCCTGCTCATGTTGGTGGTAACTTTTGCTACCTGCTATCAGTTTCTGACTTTGTGTTTTCTGGTTGTACACCTACTGCCCGTTGTTTGGCCATCCTTAGTATTGTACAAGGAAAAGGGTTTTAGGTACTTGGCACGATAAGGCGTGCACCTAGGAAAATTCCCAAGGAGGTATTTAATTAGTATTGTAGTTCACAGTGGTCGTGTTTTGTTTTGGTTTAATGGTTCACGGAGTACTGTTGATTCAGTCATCATTTCGAGTGTTCCTGAGAGGTCCATGGGTCGAAAATTTCGGCCCAGGCCCTGTCCGACCCGGTCATAATCGGGCCCAAGACCGACCCGGCCCGAACACATGAATAAAAAGAAATTTTGGCTTTCGAGCCCAACCCGAGCACAAACTTGCCTTAAATCGTCCAGGGATCAGTCGTTATGACGCATTTGTGAATCGATGAATTTATTTTTCCTCTAACACATTAGAATATCTTTGTTATTCACAGATGATTTTCACAAAACTATTTACACTATTTGTCAACGGGTTTAGGAGAGTTGAGGCAATATTATCTTTTCTCATTGCGTAGTAATTAAAGATTTTAAGTACAAGCGAATGTTTGGCTTCATTACAGTTGTTATTAATGGCCGTCCGTTAATTAATTAAAGGTTTGATTTGTCTGGGTTCGAACCAGGGACAGTTAGGTCAGTAAAAGTCAGCCTATTATATGCGTAGAGAGGATATGTAATAATAATGATTCTACGTCATTTTGTGCTTAATGACGTGACGATTCAACCATTCAATTCTCATTACTATTAAAAAGATATAATTTATTCATTGCTCTTCGAATTTCATTCGGTGTTTACAAAGCAGTAAATTATTCATATTTTTTTCCTCAGTACTATTGTTGACCTCGGCCATTGTTGATCAAAGCATCCCTGAAAGCTGTTTATACACCTTAAAAAAATCTTCCACCGCGAGGAATTCGATTGGTTGGGCTTTCTTGGAAGCTCGCAAATGTTTGCTTTCTGACTAATACCTCCACGCGTGTTTGTACTCCGTGTTTATTCGTATTCATTCCATGAAGTTGTCGTTGTTGTATTTTTCCACATTTTCCAACAGGAAATGTTTAGCGATTCTCTATTAAATATCACGAAAGTGATTTAAAGTATAATTTATCGCGCCGCTGTGCTTTTAAATCCTTTTTTAAAGTTAAATATTTTTTCAGCTGCTAGGAAGATTTGCGACAGCGAAGAACGTTAAACAGTTCGCAGAAACGTAGCAGCATATTTCGCACTTCGACTCGACCTATGGCCATAATTTTGGTGGGTGTAAATCGAAATATTTCGAAAGATCGTCAAAGAAAAAGAAATGTATATTCTGCGAATAAATCGTGTGATTCACGAAAGAAAGAATAGTCGTATGAAATCGAGAAGAGCACCAAGAGATGGGAAACTGAATTCAGATTCTTATTTTGGCCGTCGAATGTTGTTTTCTGTTTAAACTTGAGTGAATTTTGATAGAATAAACGAACATTTTCCGAGTTTTTTTTAGGGTAGTAAACAAACCGTCCCACTGATGACGACTTTCATTGTTGAATTTGAGTTTTTTTTGCATTTTCGTATTTTCGCCGTTGAGAATCAGCGGGCACTTCAGCGAGTCTGGTCTATTTAGCTTAAAAGATTTCCAAGAATACAGGAGAATCTAATCGTTAGTCCTCAGTAAAAGAATACAAGTGTGAATCCACAGAGTAGCCATAACGGTGAACTCATGACAAAATTTTCCTGGTACAATTAATTTTTGCTAAAATCTCTGTAAATCCCCTGAGGTTTTCCCTTCGTCTTCCCCGAACTGTTAAGTGTCTTTTATTCTCACCTCATTGGCCGTAAACATGCACCAAATAACCGTCCCCCTCATTACAGCCTATTAAGAGATACTGCTAATTGTTTGTAAATTTGGCTCGGGGATTTTTCATCGTCCGAGCCAAAGGTTAAAATTGCCTTCTGTTCGTAGTGTTTATCATTAATTCTCATAATTACTTTAACGCAGTCCTAATTCAGCTGGTATTCTCAATGGGAAATCCACGAGCTCGGTTTCAGCAATTGGCTTCGTCGTCAGGGATACCGGTTGTTTACCATTTCAAAATTTCACCAAATGTTCGTGTATTCTGTCAACTTTTTCGCAATTTAGAATCGAAAAAAATATTCCTAGACTGAAATGAGAATCTTTATTCAGTTTCTGTTTTGTATGCGGTTTTCTTGTTTTTGTACGGCTATTATTTTTAATTTAACTTAACTAAAGAAATGTATCCTGCAGGTGATAAACGTGAACTCAAAATGCATTTCTTATGGAAATGCTTTGACTTCTTTGGGCTCGAACCAGAGAAAGTTAGTTGGGTAAATAAAAATCAGCCTATTATCTGGGAAGAGAGAACATGTAACAATTTTTACAATTTGAAAGTTCTTTGGCGACTTGTAGTACCCAAAGATGTACATAATCATATAATCTTTCTTCTTTAATTGTAAGATTTACAAATGCCGGAAATATTTCCATGTACCCACGTCTGCTTCAAGTATTTTTGCTCATCCTTGTGACATAACCGTTCCTTTCTTTCAAATGTAACCATCAGTTTTCAATTGTGGCATAACATTTTCCACTTCTGCCAATCCCCAAGTATGCGAGTCTTTAACGTTGCAACTTTTATTGCTTCATATTCGCTTCTCTGCTTCTAGTGTAATATTTTTCCATGTTATCAGGAAGTACGACAGTGAGGTCAAAGCCCCTTCCAAACGCAAGTCCATCTATAATCTTATGGTCCATCAGAAAATTTCATCGAAAGCCAACGTAGCTAAACATCTCTGCGTATTTTTCTTGTTTATTTCACGCCGTTTATTTTACGAGGAAGTTTATCCGTTGACTTTTTTAGGCTCAAAAACATCGGGTAAACGAGGAAAACTTGGCATGTAGACATTACTTCCTTAAGAACATTAATTCATTCTTGTACCGTTTAGGATCCGAACTTACGCAGTGTGATGTTTTAACGTTATGCCTCCGGTATGGAGCATTTGTTTCTGGGTCCCCCCACCCATGAGCCATGTTCAGATCCATGGAGTTAACACGACACTGTACATAGGCAGGGAAACTTCCATCCAAAATCTAAGGAAAATATAAGCAGATTTATTTCAACTAGAAACCCTGCGAATCTTCTGCGGTGTTTGAATGACATGATTGCGATAGGCCATCCTCTCGCTGCTTTCGTCTGTTCTGTTCTGGGGTGGTTATGAACCCCAAAAACCGCCCCCTTGGCTACGCCTCTGCCTCCGGTTGAAATAGTCATTTCAACTTCGTTCTTTACAATTTGTATTTGAAACTGAAAGGTTGAATCTCGTTTTTGGATCGTGGAAACCTGGCTTAGGTGTCTTAAAGGAAGCAATTTTTTGCCTAATTTTTCGGAAGTAGTTTTGATCAGTACTTAATTTTAGAGTTTGAGTCCTGCAGTAGGTTTCTTCGTTGTTTGAAAATGTGAATTTTAGTCACTATGGTTGAGAAAAATATAGATATGATAATCAACACAAAAATTGTTTTTCCAGCACTTTGGTTAGTACACAGATTTCCATCTGCATCCCACATCTTTAGTTAACTATACCTATAAATCGCTGTCGCAGTCTTCATCTGGCTTTTTTCACCTTAATGCCTTTGTAGTATTGTCTATAGGAGTTCTGGATGCCTAGAATGATACCCCATAGCTTGGAATCTACTATTTACAGTTTACATCTCCACGAACCCCTTGTCCCGTGCTGAGATGCAGAGATATTCAATAGGATTTTATTATAACGAGGAAAATTATAGTCATTTTGATACCTTAGATACCAGCGAAACTATCATTTTAATTCTTCAACGTCATTTTTGTTTTATTTACTTTATGTTGAAGATATTTTTATCATTTATTATCAAATTTTTTCTCGTATCATTTATCACATGGAACTTTCCCCGCCGAGGATTTTTTTCCTACATTACATACATTAGTTTTTTAATCCACAAAATTTAATGACGACTGGCAGATTGTAAGAGAAGACTTAATCAGAATTCCACTGTAGCTAACCTTTTACGGGAGCAGAAAATTAATTTAGTATGTTTTCATATATACTCTATGGTTAAACTACTATACTATATCCCGACCCAAGCAATTTTTATTATTATCTTCATCATTGTTGAAATTGAAATCCACAATTAAAAAAAATATTTGATTTTTTCCCATTCTGCAGCCCTTGAGAATGGAGACATGGTTTCTGGAATACGCATAGGAATACTCCCACAAATCGGTAATCCGAAGCTTTCCATTTATCTGTAAGCACAAGTTCCGCCTGTCGACATAAGGCTTACTGAGTGTTTTTAAACCTCTATATTATTATTATTATTGATGATGAGAGCTGTTTTAGGAAAAGGATTATAAGTGACTTTGCACTTGAAGGCGTGCACTCAGGAACATTCCCAAGGAGAAAAGGACGTGAAAAAACGGAAAGATCTGGTCCGAACACAGATCATGTCCGTTCTGGTTTTCATTCTACCTATTGAATGATTAGGTAGTGATTTCATCAGCTAAACGAAAAATTTGCGAAAATTACGGTACAATAAATTGATGTTGTTAGAGAGTAGTAGCGTCTTAATGGTGCAGTAGTCAAGACTCTGTTATATTATCCCGTTTTCTCTACTATTAACTAAATGTTATTATGTTCTAAACGTTGATAAATCACGAGAGGAAATGCGATCGGACCAAAATTCTGTGCGAGTAACACTGTCGAAGTTTTCCTTATCATGATACACGCAGTTTTCTCTTGCAACATTCTCGATGGGTCCATATATCTTCAAGGAAATGTGCTTTTCCGAATGCTTTTCCTGCATATACTTCAATAAATATTGTTCGCTCGCGTTATCGCCGTATTTTTATCTTTTTCAACCCATCTCCATTGATGCACTAGAGTTCGTTTCCCTTACCTTCTCTTTATCTTTTGCCATTGCGCGAAGATTTACGATCGTTCTGTCGTTTTTAACCAAACATCAGTTTTTACTTAGCCGACGTACGTTACTAGTGTGTATATTAAAGAGTGAGTGACGTTGAAGGTTGTAGACTCCAGTGCTATCTCATACAGTGGTGCAGCGAGGGGATAGGGGTTCAGGGATAAAACCACCCCCAAGAGGGTTGAATTCTTCACGAAAGATATCACAATCTAGTTCCCCAATCTTGGAAAGAGCGATTGCCTTGTTACGTAGCCGTATAAATATCCTCTTTTTCTATCCAGTGAATTGTTTTCAAGGGAATTCTTTAACATCTCCTAGTAGTATAGTAGTATTGTTAAAAGTGCTTCGACAGCTAAGGTCATTTCGCACGTAGGTCCCCACCGGGAATCGAACCCGGGACCGCTTTCATTGAAGTCGAACGCGTTGCCCACTTGGCTATCCGGGAGCCCCTTTAACATCTCCTGTAAGATGTAGTAGCTTGCATGGTTATCCTGAAGGTCGGCATATTTTCGTTCTCTCAAATGTCTCTGGGATATATCCTGGCTGCTCCCCTGACCTCATGTACGACCTAGTATTGTATTTTTTTTTAAGTAACGAGTATATGTGTGGATTATGTATGTGGCAGATGTACATATTTCCTTCATAATTCCATTAAATGCGTTTGATATTTAATATGCAAAGAAGAGTCGGGTATTTATTTAATGTATAATACCACCGCATTTAGACGCAAAGTCAGGTAGCGACAATAACTTAACCCATTAACTGCCAAATTTTTTTCTGAGAATTTTTTACTTTATTTCTGTCTCCCTACATCCCATTAGTAAGAAAAACACGTATTTTGAATTTCAGCATAAATATTTTTCTCAAAATTTGCAATTTTAGCCCGATCCCCAAATGGGGATCATGGCACATACCGTCTATACTTGATGCCAACTTTTAAAGCATTCCAGATGTAATCCGACATCGCATCTACGGCATTCTTTTCTTGCTATCTTCTTACACACTGCGCCACGGCGGAAAACGTCTTTTCTGCTTTCAAAAATCACGTTTCTCCTTCATGACAAAAAACGGCGACCTGAGCGCGAAAAAGGCCTCGTGTGCGCAAGTCAGGGCAGGCACGTGATCGCTGTAGGTTTCCCATCACTGGCAACATTCTGTTGGATGACACAACAACCCTGTTTATATGTCTTGGTCACAGACGGCGTTAGTAGGTGGGTTAAAGTACCTGATCCCCAAATGGGGATCATGGCAGTGAATGGGTTAATTTACAGCTAACAAAACAAGGTTACAAAGTTCTTCGCATACGAATGCAAAGAATTTGTATTTGACCAACTCCTCCACATGGAGGAGATATGGATAACGGAGTAAAATTATGCATTTTTATGTAAGGTTTCGGCTCGAAATTTACGGAATTATTCAAGGTCATGTTGGTCTAAGAAAGGAATGTCAATGTTGCCTTGAATAATAAAGGGAAATTTGGAAAGCGAAAATAAATTTTCTTCGTAAGCGTAAGCCGGCGGTCGCCAACAGGTCCTCCGCGGACCTCTGGTGGTCCATGGGAACATTTTGGTGGTCTGTGAAGAAATGATGGCATTTATTTGCAATCTTAATGTTAACTTTACATCAATGTGAATCCCTTTTCATTAATGTGAATCTTTCAAATTTGTCACCAACACTGAATAGAAGGACGGGAACAATCGCATATCTGCAATGGCAGCGTGAATATTTATACACGATCGTACATAGCTTTAAAAACCTTTATAATAGTGGTCTACGGGATTCAGAATTGTGAGTTTAGTGGTCTGTGATGTCCAAATGATTGACGACCCTTGGTCTACGAAAGTGAAGCATATTGGATGCAAGATTTAAAGTTAAGGAAATGTACGACACAAAAAGTATATAGTATATATTTATAGCATAAAGAAATAGATTAAAATTAGGATAGCAGCTGGTAGGTCAACGTTCGTTAAGGACTACGTTAGCTCTGGAAGCACTATGGTCCCTGTGAAGGCTTATGAAGAACCTTGAAGAAACTGACATGAACATTAATATCTCGTTGCTATTTATTAACTATCTAAATTAGAAAACCGTATAATACATACAGCTTTAATGTATTATATTGAGATGTATTATAATCGGACTACGAGGGGCATTCATATCGTAGCGGTCTAAATCGCATTTAATGTAATGGAGGCATAAATATTAATTCAGTATTTCAAAGAGAATAATATTTATATA